>JH393031.1:36249-49590 GCA_000235945.1 Homolaphlyctis polyrhiza JEL 142
AGAAAGCGAGATTGAAGCATCCAAGAAAGAAATCGAGTCACTGAAAGCCAAGTCAGAGAACAGTAAGTTGCTGATCCATTCAGTATCAGTCAATGATGGGTTGCAAAACTCTTCCAAGCTTATCGTGTTCGAGTTGTGTGCACTGATGGCTAATCACATGTCGCAAACAACTGTGCAAATAGCCAACACTCAGCCATTACCCGCAAGGTCATCGATTTCGCGTGAAGCCAGCTTGATAGAGAAGATGTCAGAGATCGAGCATGCTCTCGGTCAAGCATACGCTCAAAACGAAGAGTATAAGCGCATCAATGACGACCTGCAGACACAAATCCAGACGTTACGCGAGGAACTAGATCAAAAAGCTCTTACAGAAACGTATGAGGGTTCTCATTGGCCGATCCAGGGCGAAACGCTTGCTTCCATCATCGAAAAGGACCAAGAGTCAAGAAAGAATGAGGAGACTACACCAATTCGATCTACTTCTGACTCGTCCCAGCAGTCCAAATCAAACTCTCTCGGACCTCCAAAGCTGCTTGATAAGGATCTGATTGCTACTCCTGAAAGGGGTCTGTCTGCTGCTGAACTTCCCCGATTGAATTCATCAGGCGAAATAACTGCGCTCCAAAATCAAGTCACAGAGCTTACAAAACAAGTCAAGCTACGTGACGAGGCATTGCAGTTTGCGAAAAGTATGGTCGAGCAGTTGGAAATCAAGCTCGCCAGTAGCGAGCGTAGCATCAATTCACTAGAGCATGAACTGGATCAGGTGATCACAGCGAGAGATCGGCTGAAGAAGCATCTTACGCATATCAAGTCGCAATCGGCTGATAAGAACGAAAATGATCAGATCGACAATGATGGCAACATAAGCTCAAACGACGACGGTCGCAACAACAATATTACAAAGGGATCTGCTCTTAGTTTGTTTAGCGATGAAGATGACTCGGCTGATAGCGAGCTGCAAGCAAATCTGGACCGCTGTAAGCTCGAACTTGAAGCATTGCGTGCACAGATGCGCACTCAAGAAGCCAACTATCAGCTCACGATCGTCAATCTCAAAGAAAAGATCGAGGCGTCTGAAGCAACTAACGCGGAACTGCGCAAGAATATTCAGAGCATCAAGCAGGCACAGGGAGATTTACCAGCAGCGCATTACAAGAGCATGGCAGAAATGGAGACTCTCAAGCTTCGAGATGCTCTGAGTCACAAGGAAGATCTTGCAAGCGAATTCGCCAAGCTATTTGTCGAAAACACGAATCTGCAAACACGGTTTAGTACTTTGACGACGCAGTCTGACGTTCAGCAGACACGCCTTAAACTGATGAGCGATCGTGAAGCGATGATGATTCGATACTTGGGTGCTTTAACAGGATATCTGTCGCTTGAATCGACTGACGACACTAAAGTGGATGTCGAGGCAACGAGCACGGCTGCATTTGCACTTCAGAGCGAAGAGATGGCTAATGCCATGATGCGGCTCGGACAACAGGCAGAGTTATTCCAGACACATGCCTGCAATTTGCAGAATACCGCAGAGTCGCTCGAATCCAAACTGAAGAGTTTACAGAGAAATCTTAGCTATGCCGCCAAGATCAATGAGAACCAAAAGAAAGAAATCGAGGCTCTGAAGCAAGCGGCTACAGTGACTGTCAAGATCGATTCAGATACGATTAGTCAGCGGTCTAGTTTATCATCATCTCAGCCACGAACCAAATCAGCCTCCTACCACGAAACAGACAGCACGTTCATACTACCTGCTAATTTGGCTGTGCCAGCTGAATCTACACCCATTCTCAGTGAGCTTCAGGCCAAGATCGAGGTCAATCAGCAGATTATCACACAGCTCACCGAGGAGCTATCTGATACTCGGCAGCAGCTTGTTTTCGCCAAATCAAGTCTAGATGCTGCCACGATTGCTCGAATCGAGTATCGCAAAGACCTCGAGGCACAGCAGGCGGCAGTCGCACAACTACAGTCCGAGCTTGCTGCAGAACGAACCAAGCATCAGACTCTCAGCGAAAAGTCTGATGCCTTGATCGAGGTCGAGCGCAAAAAGGTATCTTTGCTCGAAGCTGAGCTACAGGCTACCACGATACGGCTCGATTTTGCCAATGAGCAAGTCAAAGTGATTGAAAAGGAGAAGCTGGAGCTTAGCTCGCAGTTTGAGGATCTCAAGCAATCCAATCGCGAGCTGATTGTCAATAACGATATCCTAAAGTCACAGATCTCTATCAAGAACGCCGAAATCGATTCGTTGAATAATGCGATGGGCAGCCATTCATCGGAAACACCAATCCAAAGTATCGAGAACTCGCCCAATATGCGTGGATCTAGCCTGGCAACAAGCAGCCCGCAGACACATTCGACTGAGATGCCAAGTACCATCGAGCAACTAAAACCACAGAATACAGCCACTGAAGTTGCAGATACGCAGTCTCAGCAACCATCAACCAATCTCGTCGACTCCAACGTCGAAAATGCAGCTCAGCTTCAAAGCCTTCGTGACAAGCTCACACATACATCGTCAGACCTCGCAATCGCCAATACAGCCAAGCTTTCGCTTGAAGAACAGATTCGTGAACTCAATGCTATACTGGCGATCCGAAACTCTGCCCTTAAAATCGCCCAAAAACAGCTTCAAGACGCGACAGACGGTCTGGTTGAAGCCAAAAAATCACAAACCGATCTCACATCCGCTGTTGAGACAGTCAATTCACGGGCAGACCGTCTAGCTCTCGAAAACGCCAGGTTACGTGAATCAAGTCAAAAGGATAGTAATATGCTTCGCGAGTTGAAAAGCGCAAAGGAGACTCTGGAGAGTGAGTTGGAAGCTCTCAGTGCACAAATCAAGAACTCGAGATCGCGCATGTCGTCCGTACAAGCCCAGTCGGAACAACAAGCCCAAACCCTGAGCCTTGTCGCTGAGCGCGAAACGTTGGTATTGCGATGCATCAAATCCATTTCAGCTGCATTGATTTCTGATGCAGATTCCACATCGCTGTCGACAGAACCATTTGCACTTGGTTCAGGCGCTGTTGATATACACTCCAAGCTTGTGATAGACGAACTTACAGAATTACGCAAACAGGCACTGAAAATCCTTGTTCGAAACCAAGAACTTGCGCAGCAAGGTCCAGCAGCAAAACGACCGCATCACAGAGCTGACAGCTATTGAGGCGCAACTAACTGCAACGACATCACAGCATAATCTGACGGTGGAAAAGCTGCAGGAAGAGTTGTCCGACATGCAAGCACTCTTTATGAAGCGCAATCGTCAGATCTCTGAAGTCGAGAAATCCGGCAGGACTCAAATCGACTCACTCAATTCACAGATTGCTGCAATGACAGAAATCTCAGCGCAGCATGAGCATCATGCTGCTGAACTGCAAGAGAATGTTGATGCTCTCAAGTCTAGAATAGGCGAATTGGATGCTAAAATACTTGATCTAAACACGAATATTGCGTCGCAAGTCGCGAAATCAGAGTCACTTGCCACACAAAATCAAGAACTGAAAACTCAGATTGATAGTATGACGTTACAAGCAGCCCAAAATGCACAGTTGTTTGAGACGCAGACAAGTGCACTACAAACGCAGCTTATGGATGCTCAACTTACAATCTCCAAGCTACAAGAGACGGCCAGATCACAGGAAGCTGCAGTTGAAACGCTTACTTTGCAACTCGATGAATCCAGGATTATGTTGTCAAAGTCGCGTCAAGCAAACGAGTCGCTGACAAACGAGAATCATGCGCTCCAGACACAAATCACGACTCTGGTCGCTGAGATGGACAGTCAGGCAAAAGCAAATGCCTTGGCGATTGATCAAGCGTCAGAGCGATACCAGCAGGCTCAGATGGAGATCAAGCGATTATGCAAGTCGATTGAAGACTCTCAGTCGGAAGCCGCTCACCGCCTTGAGCTTCTAGCTTCACAGCAGCATACGCAGTCACTTGAAAGCTCATCAACTATCAACAGGCTGCAAGATCAGATCAAAAGTCTCCAGCAAGAAATAGCGCGATTGGAAGATGCCAAACACTCTGAGCTGGCCGCATTGCACAGTGAATCGGCCGCGAAGATTGGCGACTTTAGTCAGCAGCACGAGACAGTCAAACAGGAACTTGCGTCCGTCAAGTGCCAGCTAGCCATCGCAAACCAGTCTACTCAAGATTGCGAAAAGATAATCGAGTCTCTCAAGGCAACAGGCGTGATCCAGCAGCAGTCTCTTGAGCGAAGCGATGCACTGGTTGCGAGTCTGAGCATCGAGCATGATTCGCTACGCGCCAAGATCTGTGAGCTTACAGAGGCATTAAACGATGCACGTGAGCAAGTTCTGAGTCGTCAGGCTGAGACTGAACATCTTCGAGCTGGTCTCTCGGCATCGCAGGCTCAAGCGGTGCAGCTCACGACAACACTTGAAATGATCGAGCAGCAAACGGCTGATAAGTTGGCAGCGGCAACACAGGCACTCAACCAGCAACGACTTGAGTCTGCTGCTGATAGCGAGAAGCATTCAGCTCAAACCAAGCAACTTCTGACCCAGATAGACGATCTCACCTTGCGATTATCAGAAGCAACAGATCAAACTCGTCAACTTACATCCTCCTGTGAGGAGCTCAGAAAGCAATGCGAGCAACTTCAAGCTGACAAACGCAGCAAACACCAGCAGCACGAATCAGAGATCCAGCTTATGGAAGAAAAGCATGCAGAGAACCTTCGAGCTCAAGCAAGCTATCTCGAAACACTGCAAACAGAGCTTGATATGGCACGCGAAAGGCTTCACAAGATGACGTTTTCGCACAGTGAGCAGCAGAGTCTATTGGAAACTATGCAATCGGAGCGACGTGCTCTTGAAGCCAAGCTATTAGAAACCACAAGCGAGCTCAATTCTGTGGAAGCCATCAAAGGATCTCTCGACATCTTCGAAGCTCGAAACAAGACTCTTGAAGGACTGTTGGACGAATCGACGCGACAGCTGCATGATCTTCAAAGTAGGGTTCGCGATGGCTCCGATAGGTTGTCACAGGACAATGCAACTCAAGAACAGTCGCAATCCAACGTTTCCGCCAGATCATCAGCGATCGCGCAAAACATGCCGCGCTTATTTGGCAGCCGACGCGCTTCAGAGACAAAGAAATCTGAGCAACCTGTGCAGCTTTCGCCAGGGCTTCTCATCACAACCGACCAGCCGCAGCTTGAGTCCCGTCGTTCGCCATCGCCTTCACCGCTCGAAACTGACATGATGGAAAAGCGAGCAAAGGAGCAGAGCGATTTGATCGCAACGCTTAACGGCGAAGCAGCGGAACGGCAACAGCGTATCACCTCCTTGACAGAGAAGCTTCATGCAGCATGGCAGCAGATTGAGCAGCTCGAGGCACGCAACAAAGCGCACTGCGAGACTATTGACGATCTGCAGTTGAAAATCGAGGCGGCGCGTCAAGCAGAGTCGGTTGGTGCGAGTTCTAAATCAACAGCAGATTATCAACCTAAATCGGAGACTAGTACTGCCGAGAAGCAGGTCAACGAACAACAACATGATACACAATTACAAGACAACACGTCAGGTGCTGCTGATAAGTTGGCCATTGCTCGAGCTGCTGCAGAGAACAAGGCTCTGGTCACCGAGAATGCACAGTTGACTGCCCGTATCGAGTCTCTCGAGTCATCACAGAAAGAGTTACTGGAGACCATTGACCAAAACAAGAAGCAAATTGCTGATCTGATGGATCGCGCCAAACGAGCCGAAAAGTCACTTTCTGAAGCTGCCGAGGCAAATCAACAAGCTACTCAGAGATCCGAAGCTGCCGAGGCAAGCCTAATTAGTTCAAAGAAAGCTCTGGACCAGCAGCGTTGTGCGGCGGAGGAACTTGAGCGAGAGAATGCCAAACTTGCTCAATCACTTCAAGAAGCGAATGCCAAACTCGAGAGCAGTCTGATACGTTTGCAAAAGTCGGAAATTACTGTCGAAACCTTAACAAAGAAGATCAGTGAACTCAATCAAGCTAGCGGCGCAACGACTGCTGCTGCGGATGAGGCCAAGGAAGCTGTGTCAAAGCTCCAGACCGAGAAAATCGTCACTCTATCAATGGAAGTACGGCAGCTGCAGTCCCTTCTTGACGCGGAGCGCGAAAAGGTAGAGATTCAGACGAAAGAGCTGGCGACTGTCAAGGAACATGTCGTTGAGCTCGAGGGTATCCGTGCACATGCTATACATAGCGTTACACAGATCCAAGACGAGAAGATTCGGTCTGAGCGACGCGTCTCGACACTCAAGCTTGATTTGTGGGAGCGCGACATGCAAATCGATTCACTCAAGAAGGCACTGGAGGATTCTAAAACTGGGACACCGCGTGGCAGTGCTGCTGGAGTGTCAATAACAGGTAATCGACAGGCTGCCATTGGTACTGGATCGAGTGACAGTGCAGTCGGAGCAAGACAGGAGCCAGAACGAGATGAGGTTGTGATCTTGCAATCACAGCTTAACCAGGAGATTGAGCGATCGCTCAAGGTCGAGAACGAAGTTGTGCGAATATGTCAGCTGCTTGAAAGGCTTGAAGAGTGTCTACCGAGCGAAGCACGCAAACATCTTGAGCAAATGGCATTGGGTGCACCCGAATCCAACATCTTCCCATCAGCACAGAACATCATTGCACTGATCGACTCGGTAATATCAGTTGTGCGGAACTTGAGCCAGAAACCCGTCGCAACCTCGAGTGATGTTCCATCAAGCACTGTAAGTGTATTTCGCTACACATCAGTAGACACGATCTTGATTTTCTATAGACTGCTGACTGGAATCACTAATTCCATTCATAAGACTCTACATGATTCGCAGTCTCAGAAGATTCTGCCAGCGCCTGCTAGTCTCGAGATGACTCAAGCACTGATTATGCAAGATATTATGCATGGCATTCTCGGCATTCGCTCAAAGTTTGGGCATGTTTCAATCGATAAAGACCAGTTCCACCATCTGCGCATTGGATACACTCTATCACTAGTCTCCCTTTTTACAATGTAAGCAAATCATTCTAAAGTGCTTTATCAGGCTGCTCTGAAATGCATGCTTGCGATACACTACGCAAAGCTCACATCTTGTTACTAAACCTGACTGAAACAACAACAACAACAACAATAGATGCATCCCAATCTCATATTTTTTGGTTCTTGAACAAACTCCTTCTGAATCATGGAAGTTCTTTACACAAATATACGGCGCCTTGATCGCAATTGCCATGCTTCGCCGACCACGAACATAATAGTATCTTGAATATTGAATCGTCTAGCAATCGTCAAGGTGACTTCTCGATAGAAATTATAGTAAAATCGTCAAACGAAATGAAAATCGTGTCGTCTTCTTGGTTTTTGGATATTGTTTACAGAGTTTTTCCTTGAATTGCTACTGCCGTTTCCTCAACTCAGATCCACACAATCTGTTGTCGATCAGATGAATAGTCACCAGAATAGCGGTTGGCGGGTAGGGTTTTTGGCAGTCTGATGGTCTTGAGTATAAGCTGGCGTTTCTCTATGTTCGCTCCGCCTTTTTCTGACAAGAGCACTTTAGGCAACGCCAGATGCAACAGTCGAGCATGTTCGGAAGCAGCTTGATCCCGATAACGTGTTCTCGCTGCCCCACGTGCCGATCCCTGTTCCTGATCTGCCACTGGCCAAAGCCATTGCCAAGATGCAGCAGGATCTACGGCGATGGCAGGAAAGAGAGATTCGACGGCACGAGATGAAACACGCAATCACGGCAGGCTTGTCGCCAAACAGACCTAATGATGGCAGTGGTGGTAGTCTGGCCCCTGCCATTGCCGCCGAGTCACCTTTTGTGGTGACATCTCGACCAGCAGGACAAACAAGTCCCGCAAGTCCAGCCAAAGTTGATATTGCTGGGACTGCTCAGCCAAACGCCGCGCAAGATCAGGCAGCGGCCGCTGGAGCAGCACAGACACTCCGCGAGAAGCACGCCGTCACCTTCACGACGATCAACGACACCCAGTTTGAAAACGAGGAGGCGATTGGGCTTTGTCCGTTGCACATAGCAGCACGCGACAACAAAGTGCGAGATATCAAGCAGTGGCTCCAATCGTATTCCAAAAACGCGCTGGACAATCGAGACTTTACGCCTTTGATGGTTGCTGCATCGCACAACTCGGTCCGTGCATTGACGTTCTTGCTCAGACTCGGTGTGCGCAAGGACGATGTCGACTGCAAAACACGGCGAACTGCACTGCACTGGGCAGTCTATCATGGCCACACTCAAGCAACATACGCGTTACTACGAAACGGCGCAGATGCTAGATTCCGCGATCGCGAGGGAAGGACACCAGTCCATCTGGCTGCAATCCATCCGCGTGCCAAATGTCTTAAAATGATCCTTAAATTCGTCAAGCCAGAGGCACTCCTCGAAGGAGATAACGAGCTCATGACACCCTTCCACCTTGCCGTGATGAGCGACAATGTCAAGCACTTGAAAATCATGCTTTCCGTCCGACCTCCGATTGACTTCACTGCCGTCGATGTCGAGGGCAAAACAGCTCTCCATTGGTGTACGCAAAACACTGAGCCACAGACCTATACGCGATCCATCTTTCATAAGCCTGCCACGTGTGCAAAGCTTCTCATCGAAAACCAGCCAGAGCTTGTCAGTATCAGAGACCTTGAGGGCCGCACACCCTTGCATCTATGCTGCTCAAACTCAAACACTCCTCTGATCTTCGAGCTGTGCAATCAAATGTATTTCGGGACACAGGATCTCAAGGCGATGGTTGATGCACGCGATGTGCTTGGACGCACAGCAATGCACTACTCTGCGATATCTGGACATGCATACATATTAAGGATATTAAGACATCATGGTGGTGACGATGGGCTGGCTGATAAAGACGGCGCAACTCCCTTGCATTATGCGTGTGCCAAGAACCACGGACAGTGCGTGACTGTTCTAATCAGTGACAATCGGCTTTATAACAACTATACTAGAGACAACCAGGGACGTACACCAATCATGTGGGCAGTGTTGAAGGGATACTCAGAGGCACTCAGAATCTTACTGGAAGCTGGCGTCAATCCAAGCGAAGAAGACGACAAACGTACAACCGGTGAGCCAAGCGCAATCTAAGTGCATCCAAGTGCATGCATCATCAATAGATCTTGTGCTGGATCTTCTGTCAGTTGGTGAAGCTGACTTGCTTCAAGCCTTGCATATTTGTGCCATGGGTGGTCATACACACTGTGCAACACTGCTTTTGGAACACGGTGCTGTGGTTGATAGTCGGAATGCTGAAGAGAAGTCGGCACTCTTCTTTGCCGTGCAATTTGGCCACGGTGACACCTGTAACACGCTCATTCAGCACGGCGCAGATGTCAACTTGCTCGATCCAGACAAGCGAAGTCCATTGCATTGGGCAGCTCTCTGCGGACATCTCAGCGTTGTCAGTCTACTGATTTCCTGCGAGGCTGATTTGGAAATCGCAGATGCTGAAGGAAAGACGCCGGTGCACTGCGCTGCGTGAGTCTCATTACTCTGATTATGTTATTGGCTTTCTTGTTTGAGTGGTGGTAGCTTTGTTGTCATGCTTACAACTGGTTTGATTGACCAACATCAACAGATATAACGGTCACGCAGAGGTCCTCAGCTTTTTGATCAAGAATGGTGCGCGTGCGGACCACAAGGACTTTGAAGGTGTCTCGGCACTGCATTGGGCCACATGTGGCAACCATGTGGACTGCGTGACATTGTTGATTCAGATGGGTGTCAATCCAAATATTATGGACAGCGACTACCTGACACCGATGGACTATGCCATCTCGATGCGCAGTTATGAGAGCGTAGATATTCTCAAGGAACACGGCGGTCAGACTGGTGAGATCATTGGCGATGTGTATGCCAATCGAATCCAAAAGTTTTGGCGAAGGTGCCGCAGACGACGCATCGCAGCAGCTACCAAGTCCAATATGCGACACAGCGTCAGTTACTCAGTTACTTCCTATGATGTCGTGCAACCTGAAGCAGCGATAGCTGGAGGAAATGGCAATCAGCGTCTGGGACGGCGCGTGTCCCTTGCTACTGTCGGTGGACTGAACTTACCGCGTGGCAATGACAAGCGGCGTGCATCCCTTGCCATGTCGCGAGCGTCTCTTGCTGTGTCACAGCGAACACAAAGAGATGGAGCATCGACACGTTCTTCTCGACCAATGTTGAATGGTGAGAGCCGCGGTGACTTTACAGATCCGCTAACGTTAGGATCATCGGCTAGTTCAGGAAGCGCACGGTCACGAACACTGTTCCCTTCCAGGCCATCATTGATCAAGGCAACATCATCGCGACCAGCACCTCCACAGATAAACGTGACGTCCAAATACGATCAGTTGGAAGAGGATCCTGATGAAAGCGACGATGACAATGGCAACCGTGCAAAAACTGGTTCTATGAGTTCATTTGAGATGGAGTATTTCAAGATTGAGGCGGAGCGCCGACGTGCTGAAGAGAGAGGCTGAAGGCTATGGAATGAATCATATAATATCAAATGTACACATCAATCCTGTTCATTTTCTATCTGATGATGGGATCTCCTCAGCTTTGGCTCTCTTGGTTGAATGCGTCCGTGTTGCAAGAGTGCTACTTTGCTTTCCGTCACTGCTAGACTCCAAGTCATGACTACTGCCATTTGCACCTTGATTGTCCAGATCACTATCAGTACCATTGCTTTCGTCACTGTCCTGGTCGACATCTTTCTTTCGCCGCTTCTTAGACTTTTGCTCGTTCTTTTGTTGCTTTCGGAGTTGCCGCTCCAGCAGTTTCCTCTCCTGGATCTTGCGATAGTGCAGCTTATAAGTGCATTCGGGGCAGACGCACAGTTTGACAAGTGCGTTTTTGCGAACACCATCCTCCATATATGCGAAATTGACTTCCCACGACTTGAGATCTGCTGTCGCTGAGCATGCCACATTTCCACAAATGTCCTTTCCTGAAGCCACTGTTGTTAGTCTCGGTCACGAATACATACTACTGCACGTGCGATTCAGTAGGATCTGCAGTGTACAGCAATACCTTTCCCAGATAGAACCTCGCTCTTGGTGCGCCAGCGCATCGCTATTTTACCCTCTTCGTATCGGCTCATATCAGCGAGACAAAACTCTCTGAACAGCTGGTCTTCGTACTTTTTGGCAACCCTTGCTTCCCAAGACGTTGATGACGACTGTGCCTCTGGGTCTTTATTGTCGGCTACTGGTTCAGACCCTCTCAGAAACCTGTAGTGCTGCTTGAGAATATCTTTCTCTGACACTAATTCGGTGGAGTTGGCAGCGGCATCGATTGCAGCAGACAGTGCGCTGCTGGATGTCTGCGCAACATATCGCTGGTGTTTCTCGTAGGCATTGAGATGCGAATCCTGCTGACGAAAGACGCTGCTGGTTGGTTTCTTTTCAGGTTGCGCTGCACGACCAGTTCTCTCACTGGCCAATGGAAGCGCAAAGAAGGTCTTTGGTGCTGTCTTGGGATCGCGAGGATCCCGTTGATGATGCATTGGGTTGAGCTTGCCAGAATGCTATTGTGTTGCTGTTGGTGTTGCTGTTGCTTTTGCTGCAAGTTGACAAAACGATCGTCACAATGGATCAGTTGCAGGAGCTTGGTCGCAGTCGGCGCATCCAGCCCGAGAAGGAGATTACCGTCAGTGCGACAACGGTTTTGGATCTCAAAGCCGAACTGCTGCGCAAGCAGATGCATCACGACGCAGCAAAGAGGCAGGGCAACAGCAACGCAACAAGCAATGGCAGTGCTGTTGTCTTGACTCGCATCAAGGTCATACAATACAACCGATCCTCGCTCGGATTGCTGCTGGCTGCTTGTTACTTGCAGCTTTCTATCCATGGAATGATGGCGCTGACATTCGGTTGATCCAACTGCATCGCCAGAACATTGCTAAAGTGCCAAAAGCCAAGGATCGATCGAAAAAGGACGAGGAAACGCTGCCTGTTGTTGCTGATCCATCGCTGGAAGCAAGCTGGGTCGCTCTGCAGCGCAAGACCAAGCTGTATGAGCAAATGCGCAAGCAGGCAGGCACTGATGACGACGCAGACAATCCCGACATACTTGTCGACTTTCTGCGCAAGACAGATACAGAGGTATGTTGGTTGTAGTACAAGAGGCACTTGTCTGTGTTACGGATATATCTGGCTGTTGACGAATGATGGCATTGACAGGTCGGAGAAGAGGCACTAGATTTGCTATCCAAGGCACAGAAGCCAGAGGCCAAATGGGTCCAGGTCTTTGACGAATTCGGACGCGCACGGCTTGTTCGAGAAAGTGAAGCCATGTCGATGAGTGCAGCAAGGCAAGTCGTCCTTCAAGTTCACACAATGTTGAATCCAGTGTCTAGTATCTGACACTATAGCCACCTCGGTGTTATCTGATTCAATTATAGTGGGTTTATCAGAGCAGGAGAAGGATCTCAAACATCCAGTGGAAAGCTTGAATCGGCGGATATGCGCCGTGAACAGGAGCGGAGAGAGTGGGAAGAGGCTGTCAAGGAAGAAACTCGTGAGTTATTGCTTGCTTGTTTGGATTGCCGAACTCATGGGTGATCGATGATAATGCTTATCGCGTGTATCTGGTAGTCAATCGGCACTACGATAACAATCTTGAAAGGCGTGCGATGGGTGTCGGCTTCTATCAGTTCTCACACGATGAAGACAAGCGGAAAGCTCAGATTGAAGAACTCAAAAACATGCGTAAAGATACTCTATTGACACGACAGCAGGCGCAGGAAGTCCGCGAGAAACGAAAGTCAAGGATCCAGGACCGACGGGCTCTGCTTCAGGCAAGATTACAAAAGCGGCAAAAATCCGAATCAATAGGCGACACGGCGACCCGTAATAGCGGTGACAGCGATGGCGACGATGTCGATGAATTCTTGCGGAACTTGGATTCAAGCGCTACACAGTGAAATGAATCAAGGCACAACAGTCTGATTGTATAAAACTGAATCATAGCCCAACGCGTTCAGCAGGCTTTGGGCAATCCAAGGCGGAGTTTTGTTTGGTCTGCGAAGCATCACCTATTTTGTTGATGGAGCTCGTGGCTGGTTGAGTGGTCTCTGAATTGGATCCGCCTTGTTCCTAATGTAATGGTAACTGTACGCACATCATTCGACGAAAGAGAAGGCACAGATGCAGTATTGTATAGTCTATGTCCAGCATCCCGTCACAGACACAAGATATGCATAAAATCAGCAAAGCTGTTTGGTTCAGGCATCTGAGTCGCTTGCTGCGCCATCACAATCAACTGGCATGCTGTGTTCATGTTCCTTGATGCATAGATGTCTCTCGATCCCACAGCGTAT
>JH393032.1:9922-21728 GCA_000235945.1 Homolaphlyctis polyrhiza JEL 142
CCCCAACTGCTTTGCCGAGCCACAACTCTGTTCAACAACGTCGTGCGGGCCGCCGCCATGCAGCAGTCACAGCTGGCACGAACCACACCGCAGCAGCAACAGCCAGCAGATACCCCGCACATTCCAGCTACTGCTACTGCTACTGCTACTGCAAATGCTGTTTCTGAAGCAACTGTAGCTGTGTCAACCGCAGAAACCTCGATTCCAACAGCGTTGCTCGACCAACGTCCTCAGAATTCCGGAGTTTCTGCTTTGGGGCCTTCAAGGCAGCAGCCATCACCAAGACCACCACAATCAGCAGCCTCAATCTCTGCTAAGCAGTCATTAACTAGGACCGAAACTCCTGCTCCACCGTCGCCATCCGACAGATCAATGGTTCGCGCTTTCTCTTCCTATGCTCTCCATGCTCAACATGCTGCCGCAGCAATCGCTTCTTGTCTGAAGCCGGATGAGCTGTCGGCAGCAGAGTCAGCTGCCTTCCCAAAGTGTGCTTTATCACAGACCACTACAAATAGCTACCTGATGGCACGCAACTGGATCCTTGCATTGTGGCGCTTTGATCCAAGTCGCCATCTTGATTTTCATAAGCATGTCAAACATGTTATCGCTCCTGTTGTTCAGATTGGTCTGTTCGACGATCAGATGGCTCTAAACGCATACCGATATCTTGATCGTGCTCGGTTGATCAATTTCGGTGTTTTTATGGGCACGCCTGACCTATGGGACTCTCGTCGGATCGGAAAAGATACTTCACGTCGTCCAAAGATTGTAGTTGTTGGAGCTGGTATCGCCGGTCTGACTGCCGCTCGAGAGATTTTGAATATCTATGTCAATCAGCCAGATACACTACCTCCCGATATTGTTGTTCTCGAGGCACGTAAACGTCTGGGTGGTCGTATTTTCACGTTTCCTCTGCATGCCGTTCGGGATTCATCTGGACCTCCCTCTGGGCTAGACCTTGGTACGCCGCCAGTGCATTGCTTTTCAGCCTACAGTTGATGCTCACCAGCTGACAAGAGCGCTGATGATATTCTGCTTTAATCTGCACATCTAGCGGCGTTTTCACTCTCAAACTTTGCAGGTTGGCTTGCGACCTATTTACACAGGCTATACAGATGGTAGATTGCTGACTTTGGTGCTCAACACATCGAGCAGATGGAAGCATGTTGGATATTCTCGCAAATTCACAGCTCAGTATTCCAATTCATCGTCTTCCCTCTTGCTCGCAGATCCCAGTATTTTGCCCGGATGGATCGCAGGTGGATAGAGAAACTTACAGACTTGCCGAGAAACTGTTCAACGAAATTCTTGACCTGGCGTGCCGTAGTGCTGCCGAAAAAACAAAGAAGAGACCATTAGAGTCTGCAAAACAACTGACTCCAAGTGAGCAGCTTGGGGCAGCTTCATACAACCTTGCTGACTCATTTGAGCACCACTTGCGAAACCATCCACTTTACGCGAGGCTACAACCACAGCATTTAGCCATTCTTCATTGGTTCATCGCACGCCTCGAATTTTCACAGTCTGCACCACTCAGCAAACTATCAGCGCACAGCTGCGCATCAGTTAAAGACTCTAAACCGCCTGATGCTTTTGTGACACTCGGAGGAGGGCTTGGCCAGATCCCCCATGCACTTGCCAATGGTGTCAAAAAGGGGCAGTTTCGACTCAAAGTCGAATATGAAAAACATGCTACGGCGATCTCGTTTGTGGATTCTCCGGGCTCAGCGTCGGTTCTGCATGCACCACACGGTATGGCGACAGTGTCCTGCAGCGACGGCACCGCTTATGTATGCGATGCGGTCGTTGTGGCTTTGCCGATCGGCATCCTCAAGGTTAGCAGTCGGATGGTAGCGATCTCTTGTAGTTTATATCATGTATACTGAATTTTCAAGTCCAGAGCCAGTCGGTCAAGTTCGATCCGCCGTTGCCCGATTGGAAAGTCAGAGCCATTGACTCGATAGATATGGGCCTAGTCAACAAAGTCGCCATGCTTTTCCCAAATCGATTCTGGGACATCGATATGGACTCATTTGGGTGCATCGACGAGCTTTTATATAGTCGCAGCCATGGAGAACAACTGCCCCCTAATCTGTCACGCGGTCGCTTTTTCATGTTCCAGAGCCTCTACGAGATCATTAAGCTCCCAGTTCTTGTCGCACACATTTCAGGAGACGCCGCGCTCGAGCTCGAGGCTGAAACCGACGAATCGCTCGTGGATTCGGCCATGGAAATCCTTTCGTTGATATTCTCGTCAAAAGCTCCGCTACCAATGCCTCTCGAGACGCTCGTGACACGCTGGTCCAAAGATCAGTTTGCTCTGGGTACCACCCCGTTTTACACACCGCAGACACAGCAGACGGTACATGATTTGCTGGCTGCTCGTTGTAATTCCAAGTTGTTTTGGGCAGGCGACGCAGCGTCAACCACTGCGCCATTCACAGTGCAAGGTACTCATAGACCACTCTTAACTATTGCAAGACTTTTGAAAGCTCTCTAACTTTGTATTGCGGAGCAGGTGCGGTCCTGAGTGGCATGCGGGTTGCATCCGAAATCGCAGATATATTTCTGGGACCTGTAGAACAGCAACCAAAACTTAAGTCTTCGGAAGCGAGCCATTGCCACAGGATTGGCTGCACTATTCCAATCAAACAGACAGAGTCGTTTATTGATCACATTATTGTTGCTCATCAACACTCACGACGAGCCTTCGCCAAAAAACAAGGTGCAGCCCGACAAATGCCGCCATCGGCACAACAATCAAAGGTCTTGCCAATGGCCCAGCGTCAAAGCATCTCGACGTCGAGTAAACCGTCAGCATCACAAGCCTCGGCACCATTGAAATCTACGCCGGCTGAAGGACAGATCCCATTTCCGGTTGGCTCGGAAGAGTCGCGCCTTTCATTGGAGGAAATCAAGAGTCTATGCAAGTCAACTGACCCATTTGAGTATTTTTGCACACAATATCGTAAGGTTGCCGAACGTCTGCTTCCTTTGCGCTCCCAAGTCGCGAGTATTGCTCTACTTTTGCGTCGCTGGTGGAAAGATCGACCAAAGTCCGAAAAACAGATTTACATAGATGCAGCCCAAGCGTTTGCATCCCAGTCTACTAATGCAGCTTCAGCTGTTCAGCCAAATACAACATCGGTGGCAGAGGCATCAGCGCCAATCGAAGCTGTAGATTTGAAAGTATCTGCACTTAACAAGGAACCTTTGGCTGGTTCGAGTATGCCATCTACTTCAAGCACTGGTACTTCTCGCCTCAAACAACGGACGTTGACCACACCGTCTGTGTCAGCAGCCGATCTTGCTGATTCTCCTCAAGCATCGCAGTCGCAGTTTGTTCACGTACCGCAGAGTGGATACCATCTGTTCTGCATGCGAAACAACCAAACTATTGATCCGGCAGCCAGCAAAAAGACAATCCAGCAGATGCGATCTGCGAATATTGCCAAGTGGAATGGACTATTGGAGCAAGCTCGCACGGTTAGTAGTCTGCTTGCTATTGCCACGCGTTGCTGTTCTAGATTGCAGTAGTCCTGTTGATCTAATCCAATTTATCTGTACCAAAAGACGTACAACACAGAGGCACTGGCACTAAAGAATGCTCAAATTACGACTGGCAGCTCCAAGTCGACTGAAAAAGCAGGTCCAGTCTCTAAAAAAGCCAAGCTAAATGGGAATGATCGTGGCGCAGCACAGACTACTGCCGTATCTGTCTCTGCCACGGCTATCGCTGCAAAGGCAGCTACCGCAGCGGTTGCAGCCAAACCCACGGCTGCGGCACCAAAGTCAAAGGCAGTTCCAAAGAACAAGCTCGATAATGCTTCTTCTGTTCCTAAATTCTCACCCGCGGAGACGGATTTAGAGCGTATCTCATCATCGGCAAACAGGGTCATGGCTGCTCGAGTTGCAAGCAATACTAGTTCACCCACAACTGATCAACTCTTGTCGCGTTTGGCTTCAGCGGCTTCTGCTCTCAGTGTCGCATCTTCGGCAACTCGCGCTGCTGTATTATCCCCGCAGCCACCACCTGAGATACCTGCAAAGCGTATGGTGGCTGCGGCCGCCCCTGTGGCACACAGCGGAATGCCGAGTGCACGACCACAACAGGCTGCCGTGACGATAGATCTTACTCTCGACGAGCCTGACACAAACCCTTCATGGGACACCAAAAAAGCTGCGTATGCCATTCCTCCGCCACATTCAACTTCACCCCACAATCTGGGGCTGCCTGAACATCATCGAGGCAGCACGCGTACGCTCACATCGCTTGAGGGCCCACCCTCGCTGGCAACTTTGGATGTACCTGTTCAGCTGCCACCACTTCGAACGTTACAATCGCATCCGCAGCTGTCATCCCTGCAGCCGCCACAGTTTGAACGCCACAGTGGTGCTTCGGACCTTCGAGCAATAGATCTAAGCACTCATCATCATCCGATGCAGCATATCTCATCATCCCGCCTTCACCATCCCGTGAATCAGCAGCATATAGGACCATACGACTCTGGCATGCATGGGGCCCATACGATGCACTCGATCCAAACTGACTATCCATATCATCACAGCATTCTGCAACCCATGGAATACGATGTTGCTCCAAGCCAACAGCAATCGCATCATCTACAGCAGCACCATGAAAGTCATTACCAAAACCAGATGCAGCGTATTCTGCCTCCAATTCAAGTTCCTGCTGGCACGCTGCCACCGCCTGCATACTTTGAGGCGCCTCCTACTTACCAACCACAGTCGCAGCAGCCTCATCAACACCACCACCAACAGCACCAACAACAACAGCAGCAGCAGCAACAGGTGCCACCGCCGCCACCCTTTGTAAACTTTCAGCAACCACTTCCACCGATGCGAGACCGATCCTTCCAATCCTATGCATGGGCTGACTCGTCGCAGCAGTGGCAGCAGCACGATACTGCTCAGCACCACCAGCATCAGCAGCATCCGCAAGATGCTCGCTGGCCGCAATAAACTTGTTCATCGGTTCACTAATTTCACACTTTCCACAGAGCTCACAAGATCATGGTTGGTCAACATGCCTGCGCATTGGGGCCACGGCCGTACTGCTGCCCTATCACTGCTTGCGCAGCAGCCTAACGCTCATCTATTCTAAATATAACAACATAGGGTCAAGCACCGTCTTCAGCAGGAGCCCCTGGCGGCGATAAGAAGGACAAGGTCTGTTATGGCGGCTGTTTGTTGTAACCCAGCAGGGAAACCAGCATCTTGCAGTTGCGAAGTGTGTGCCAGGGTCTGACTCTTGCGAAATGGCCACAGGACAACAAGGAGAAGAAGAAGTGGGAGCCACCGCTTCCTACAAGAGTCGGCAAGAAGAAGAAGAAGGGCCCCGATGCATCGACAAAGCTGCCCGCTGGTTCGTTGTGTTTGCCGCGACTGCGACGCTCTTTGGGTATTCGTCTCTTGCTGACATTTCCTTTCCGTCCAACATCGACATAACCCTGGCCTTGGATCTTCGCTTCTGCGACTGCTATTCCTGTTCTGGCTGCTCAGTCTTCCCAACAACTCGCTGCAAGCTTAAGCTTCTCAAGAACGATCGTATCAAGGACTATCTGCTACTTGAAGAGGAGTTCGTTCAGAACCAAGAACGCCACAAGCCTCTGGAGGAGAAGAACCAGGTTGGGCCGATGCTTTACTCTTCCAGTTGCTCGCAAGTCTCTGATCGAGGGCAATCTAGTGGCTAACACCGACGTTCTGATATAGGCTGAGCGTTCTCGAGTCGACGACATCCGTGGCACGCCAATGACGGTTGGCAACCTTGAGGAGATCATCGACGACGACCATGCTATCGTGTCAACCTCCACTGGCCCAGAGCATTATGTCAGCATCCTGTCATTTGTTGACAAGGATCTTCTTGAGCCTGGTTGCTCTGTTCTCCTGCATCACAAGGTTGGAAATGGCCACAATCGTCCAAAAGATTGCTTGGCTGTAACATTCTACCTGCTAATTTTGAATTCTGCAGAATACTGCTGTTGTCGGAGTGCTACAGGACGACACGGATCCTATGGTTAGTGTCATGAAGCTTGAAAAGGCTCCGACAGAGTCATACGCCGATGTCGGTGGTCTAGAGCAGCAAATCCAGGAGATCAAGGTACGGGAATCCCACAGAGCCTGCTCATGTAGCGTATTCAACATCCGAATAACACGAGACCTGTACAATTGATTGGTTGATTATAGGAAGCCGTTGAACTGCCGCTCACTCACCCCGAGCTCTATGAAGAGATGGGCATCAAACCGCCAAAGGGTGTGATTCTTTACGGCGTCCCTGGAACAGGTGTGTTTTGAGTCCCAAACTAGGATTGGCGTCTCTGCTTGTTTGAATGGTTGCCATCTAGCACTACAAAACCTAGATCATGCTAAAAGTACTGACCACAATAATGTTAGGCAAGACGCTGCTTGCCAAGGCAGTTGCTAACCAAACCTCTGCAACCTTCCTTCGAGTGGTTGGATCCGAGCTTATCCAAAAATACCTTGGCGACGGCCCAAAACTTGTTCGCGAGCTATTCCGAGTTGCCGAAGAGCATGCCCCGTCCATTGTCTTTATTGACGAGATTGACGCGATTGGCACAAAACGCTACGACTCGACATCAGGTGGCGAACGCGAGATTCAGCGCACCATGCTTGAACTCCTGAATCAGCTTGATGGCTTTGATTCTCGCGGAGACGTCAAGGTCATCATGGCTACAAATAGGATCGAATCACTTGATCCGGCTCTCATTCGACCGGGACGAATCGACCGCAAGATCGAGTTCCCACTTCCCGACGTCAAAACAAAACGCCGCATCTTCAACATCCACACTGGCCGAATGACACTTTCAAACGATGTCGATCTTGAAGAATTCGTGATGGCCAAAGATGATCTGTCTGGCGCAGATATCAAGGTTAGTGTTTGGACATATGAGCTGGTTGGACAACTGGTGGTTACTGACTTGCAAACAACATGGCGTTACAATAGGCTGTGTGCACAGAGGCAGGCCTGCTTGCTCTGCGAGAGCGCCGCATGAAGGTTGTTGCCGATGATTTCCGCAAGGCTAAGGAAAAGGTTCTTTACCGAAAGAATGAGGGAACTCCAGAAGGTCTATATCTCTGATCACTGCTCTGGTAATGAAACTTCATTGCTCCTCAAGTCGAACAATGAACAGAAATATAAGCCTAATCTCAGCACCAGGATCCCCAACCGATCCATGCGCGACCGAGAATACCAATGTCGGTTGCATGGTCGATCAGACACATAATCTGCTCTTGAACACTCTGACAGACTACTTCAGCGGCTCCGTCGACGAGCATGTCTTTGTCGGATCCGTTGCTCAGAAGAACATCTTTTGCATTTGCAAAGAAGGCTTTGTGTGCATGGCCGCGTTCGAGCTCAATTGCCATGACATGCCGAGGATGCTCGCCCCGCAGCTTACGCTGGGCTATTTCAAGCCTCTGAACAGAATACAATGGCGTTGTTTGAGGTGTTCCCATTTCAATGAAAGGCGCATCGATGCCCGATGACTCTGAGTTTCGAGCAGCTGCCGAACAGATACATAACCGATTGTTAGAAAGTTCGCCACGTTAAAATCAACCGGCCATGCGACAAGAATATACCGTTTCGTTTAGATTGCGAAATCGCAAACTTGCGCCATTCCATCAAGGGTTCGTTAACAAAGATCTCCAGTGCTGTCATGATTCTATCGCTGCTCGATCGCAGTGCTTTTGAGACAAGGTGCAGAAAAGCAGAAGCATCAAGTTACTGTCAATGGTTTCCACGCGCCATCGGTTTGACAAAAGCCATCGGTCATGTTCCAGGCTAACCTGCCATTGCATCCGTCATCAAAGGCTCGAGCAGTGCAGAGGGACCGAGCGGCTCAATAAGTTTGACAATCTGCGGTGTCAAACGAACTGGAACAAGCTCGGGAATCGACTGTATTTCGGTCGCAGATCCAAATGCGTGACCAAAGTCGATTGCAATGACACTGCCACTTTTAAACGTCCAGCATCACAGAGCTTACAGTCAGCCTGCATTTGAGCCAGTTTGCTATCAATTAGTCAAATGTCAAGAGAATCGACAATCACCTGCTCAAGTTCAATAGAAAGTTGTCCAAATGACGATCACCGATGCCTATGGTGTTAAGAATTAGCACTCTGGATATTGTCTAAACGAGTGTGATGAAAAGATGGTTACATACCGAGAATATAAGATGCAACCGATACACATGCCCAGCTTTTGCAGAACTCGCTACGAAGACTCAGGAATGCTTCAGGTGATACCGATAGGTTCCAAATGTACTGTTTCAGGAATGGCTCGGCCATCTGCAGTGAGGTCAGCCTGTAGTTCCTGTAGATCTCGTCGCTGTTTGCACCAAATATACTGCAATAGGCTGCCAGCAAGTAGTCAGGAACCTTGATTAGATTGCAGCGATATAATGACGAGCGTTTACACTGACCATCTGGCTTGGTCCAAGACTTGCCACAAGCATGGCTGGCAAACTGTTTGAAAGCGTTCTCTGCAGCTCTATAGCTATTGACAAACTGTGGTCGGCTTGCCATGCATTGGCGCAGTGTCTTTGTGTCCCCAATCCATTCAATCAAGCCGAGACTGGCCGTCATTGGCACAACCTTGAGAGCTACAGCATTAGATTGGGTCTGATTTGAAGTAAAACGATGGGCTACACAAATGTGCCAGCAGGCATACCTTGAAAGTCTGGAGATTCAATCCTGCATGCTGGCACTTGTGATTGCCCAACAGGATCCCGTTCATGAGCGAGAAGACTCGCTGTACGCGGTGATCAAGCCGCAAGTCCTCGCCTCCCTAACCACAGCTCAAGGTTCAGTTGCTCACTCGCAATCCAACTTGCAGTACACATGCTTTGACAGCTGCGACAAAGCTTGAACCGACCTTGACAAGAAACTGGTATTCCCGTTGATCTGTACCAACAAATGAAATTCGTTTGGGCTGTCGAAGTGAGTGCAGAACTTGAACCGATGGGTGGACCATTGTGATGTAAACGATATCCAAAGCAGAGAACGGTCTTTTGATCTGCTCATACTGGCCGGGAACTTCAATGCGCGTCTCGGTTAGCCCATCCCATGCATAATTCGCGAGCCATGTTGAATAGTAGGCAAGCGACGTCGGCAGTGCTTCTGACACAACTGCAGTTGCGGGCTTTGGAGGTACGAGACCTTTGATGCCATTCAACGCCGAACGGGCGGCATCCATGTCCAGTTCCAGCTTCTCTCCGTTTTCTCCACAAATCTGGATGATCCTCGCTCTTAAATCGCGCAACTCCGCAAGATTGACGCCAGCACTTTGATCCAAGTTAAGATAGGGACTCAGAGCTTCGTTGAAGTGCTTGCGAATATACTTGACATTGCCGTATGAAAGCAAAATCTGCGAAAGACCCACAGTTAGCATTATCAACACTGCAAAATCAATACGAAGCAGATGCGTAGGGCAGTCTGCTCACATCTGCTTGTTCCAACCAGTCGATCAAGACCTGACGCGAAGATAGCAGCCTTCGAAGCTCAAGTAGAACTCTATTCGTGCCTGGATCAGCCACATGACGAAGTAGATCGGCTACTTGTGCACTCGAGACTGTCGAGATATCTGTGTATCGTAGCTGGGCAGCACTGATCTGCAAAGGCAAATGAACTGCTCCGGGAAACACATTTGCAATCTGCATTTGAATGAAAGCGAATCAGCTCTAGATTCAAGTAGGCGATTGCGACAAAGTAATACAATCGGCGTACTCTCATCAGTATGGAAAATACAGAAACTGCGCATGCCCTGCTGAGCAACGCAGTCAGTTGCGGAATCCACCGTAGCAGCATCCACACAGGAACAGACATGCACTACATTTAAAGCATAGTCAGCAAGGCAAATTAACCATCATAAATATCATCCGAAAAGCCGTGATACGAACACTCTCAGAAAAGGCAACGCGAGTTTCTGGATACACTTCGACCAGTTGCAAGAGTCTTGGGAATGCCTCAATCGCTTCTGTAAGTCCTGTCTGCATGGAAGCTAGCGCTCCTTTGATAACAATCTCTGCATACAGTGGCGCATTACAATCGATCTTTACATCCTGTGACTGTCCATTCGTAGCTCTGTCTGTCCAGTGCAAAACATGATCGCAGTGCTTTGCGAACTCCCATTGACCTCGTCTTGTAAGCTGCAAAGTACCTGTCAGTCAGTGGTCGCGAATTCATCGACTTTGAGCAATACACCGTGTAGCACTTACATCAGGAATGCTTGAGTTGCAAATTGCTCGGTAGTCGTTAAATACAACCAACGCTAGTCGATTGACTACTGTCGCAATGCTGCTGCTTGAAATATCCTGTGGCACGATATTTTCAATATGAAGCCGTCTGCCAAGACGATATATGATGTTGCGACTGGTCTCGGTGATTTGTGTAGACGGAACAACAAGCTCTGGCAAAACAGCACAAATCAATCTGGCCTCTGCCTCGCGCAGCAGCAGATTGTCTACTGGGCTGATCTGTCGATTTTTACTCTGAATGTCCATTATCGGCACCATCAACCGCTCACAACTATTAGTGGACTATCAATGCAATCTAGGCAAAGATCAAGACGCAGTAAACACCCACAGCATATTCTTCCAGATGGCTAAGCGACGCCATCAAGATATCGAGCTTAAGCTCGTGTCTGACATTTAGACTACGAGCCTTAGCCAGGTTGATTTGCAAAACAGACATTAGATTCTCAAACTGAGCCCGTGGCAGCTTTTCTTGCAGTTCACCATCGATGGCAGACTCAGATTGCTCCATCAGTTTGCGAGCAAGGTCAAAGTTGCCATGCGAACAGACAGTTTGTGCTATGACAGATAGCTGATCGCACATAAACGATGCTACATTGTGTTTGAGGTCCGGTTTCTGCTCGACAGCTCTCTTGAGAATTGTTTTTCGGCCAAGATATAGATTTCCGAGTTCAGCCATAGTGTTTGTTGAGTAGGACGGTCTATAACGATTGCATGGTTGGTTAGAAATAGGACACAGCAACTAAGGCTTATCAGAGACCAATTGCACTTGCCTATGGTTCCAGACATTCAAAAGACATGACTGATCCTTTCCCTGCCGCAAAAGATCAAGTGACTCGGAAAGTTCAACAATCTGTGAAACGAACAGCAAATCAGATATTGAACCCAAAACTCACACGCGCTCCAAATCCTCTACCCCAGCTAAACAGCCGTTGCATCGATGAATACAAGGATATTTGTACCTTCTGTAATGACTGCACCAACTGCGATTTAGCAGCGCGCGAAGAATGACCAAATGCCGCAAACTGCTCGATAAATCGACTTTCAGCATCCATGGTAAGATCTCTAGCACCAACACAATCTCCTGTGACAAAGGCAATAAGCGCAAGCTCTGGTTCGAGCACATTTGTATGATTGCATGCAGGAGCGTTAACAGTTCGTGCTGTTAAACAAGCCAAACTAGAGCGTTGACGACACTAACCATAGGGAAAGTGGTGCTTTACAAACTTCTTTTGCGCTTTTGTCATCGTTGGAAATAGGTTCTTCCAACTCGCGTCTTTTGCATCTGCCATCGTAGTCTATTAGCCACCTGACGTACTGGCATTCACATTATTACAAACGTTCACTCACCGGCAAACTGGTGCATTCGTGATCGGATCCAAGGCCCAACAAGTGACAAGTTGCCATGCTCAGCAGCATGCTCAACTGGGTCTCCTGCAATCTGCTCAACGTGCTTTTGGAGGGATTCCCATTCATAGAGCTGACTATAGCACTTGATTAGACCTTCTTGTGTGGTA
>JH393032.1:21828-33544 GCA_000235945.1 Homolaphlyctis polyrhiza JEL 142
CGCAGAGTACTCATAGTGCTTCCTGGCAGACTCAAAGTCGGTTTATCTTCTCAAAACTCGATGGCACCTGGAATGATAGCACAGTTTTAGTCAGACCATTTGAGCGCTGATGCGAACTCATGGGCATTTAAGCTACATACTCTTCAGGTTTGAATCGAAATCCAAGTGTTTACAGCTGATCACGCGCACAATGTCGCTCTGCCCAAGTGAGTCGTAGAGTCTGCACAATGCCCTGTATGTCTCTTTTAGACCTACTGGATTGCGAGACAAATCTCGAGACGCAGCTCTACGTTTGGCTGCAGTAATATGCGTTAGCTTTTACTCAACAAATAATGGAAACAGCGAGTCGCAACTCAGTACCTGCTGGCTCTGATGTGCCTTCCAACATTTTCTCAAGGAGCAGAATTCCAAGCTGTTCGTTTCCAGTTTCGATGCATGTCGTCGAAAGGATGGATGGGTTGACATGTTCACCAGGCGCTGCCATGAGTATCTCAAGGAATGCACCGACTAGCAGCTTTGATGAATCAATGCTGTTTTGCAGCGATTCACTCGCAAGGGTTTGTAATGAAACAGATAGATCGACTTCTGTCGACGTTGACTGAAAACTGCTTGTTGTAGCGTTTGATAATGACGGCGTATTCAGAAACTGATTCGAAAGAGCATTTGAGAGCTTGACAAAGATAGCTTGAGATATAACAATGTCGCGCTGTGCCAACATCTGCAGTGGGATAATGACGTCTTTGTGACATATGGCCAGATCAAGCGAGCTGCTGGAGCGATACTCGCGGCTCAACAGTATCTCGTTACGACTTGCAATCAATCGCAGCTGCTCTGTTTCTTGAATCAAACGTTTCTGTGCTTGCGTCTGAACTGCATAGTATAGTGACTGATGCTGATCACGCTGATCTGCAGAGCGCCTGTGATATTCAATGGGGAGTCGTGCTGCATGACTAGTTGTCTCGGCACTATTGCAAAGGATACATATTAGTTAGCATCGAAACGCCTTTGACAGCTTTCAAGATAAGTTGCAAACCTTGACTCCAGCCACCTATATCGACTTTGAGGCGACAGTACTACATAGCCGGGATTGACTGCATTGCGATCAAGTGGCAAGGTAGGTCCTGCCACATCTGGAAGTGCGGTATTATGCATACAGGATCGTATTAGCGCTTGTGACTGCTGTTGAAATGCGTGTCAGTAAATGCACGATACAAACCAGTATTCTGCGCAACTGAAGAGCGTATAGCCTTTGTTGTGACAGAAGCCTGTTCGTTGAGTATCTGCTGTGTGATTGTTAGTTAGGTATCTCTCAAGCCTATAGGCCGAATACACAATCTTTAAAAGATTACCTTGAAACTATTGTTACCGCGTGTCAATGAGTCATGTTGCCGCTGCAGGACTGTACTAGCAGTCCAAGATGTGTCGATGAGGAGAGGTGCATCATTCAAAGAAACATGATTGACATCGAATACTTTCATATCGAGTGTGGGTGATCGCTCTGTTGCCTTTAGCATAAAATGTGACGCCTGCAAAAGAAAGCTGCCTTGGTGGCTGAAGTCATGCATCGTCCTACGTTGAGGCAGTATCAGTGTATAGTGTAATATGTGAAGCTTGGACTAATGCTTTTCGCACAATCTTACCTAAGCAGATATACCAGACGATCTTTGGCACATTTGCTGTTCAAAATGTTGTCATTGACAAATTGAAAGACAGTTGTACGAATCTCGTCATCAGTGTCAGATAGTCCAACAACCAAAGAGTTTTGAAGGCCAGTCGATAGCAACTGAAGGCCTGGGTTGTCAGAAAGAGTTTGAAACGCGAATGTTGATGATGAGTTTGAGCTATTGGCGAATGACGGATCGAATCGGCGAAGAAGTGCAGCGATGAGATCAAAGTAGGCTCTGCGGCAGCGTGCACTGGGATGCGTTGGCATAAGGTCGTTTAGATTGACGATAAACGATGTAACTTGCTCGACTGATAGCGTGTCTACAAGTTTTGAGAGCAGAAGAAGCACCTGTAGCTGGCATTCGTCGTCGCGAGTATTGATGATTTTAACCAAGTCGACTGCCCACAGCTGCACAAACATGTCTGGAATGGCTTTGGCGCACGATGTCAGTGCTTTCAAGCACTGCGCCTTTAACGGCCCAAACAGCTGTGGCAAAAGCCCAACCAATGTGTTATAGAATGCTTTCGCCATCGATGGATAGGTTAAACTGATGCAACCAACGACATGTATAAATTGATCACGGCATTGCTGGCTGTTCCTAACTGCACCGAGCGAACTGAGCTGCGAGAACGTCAGCAAGCAGCACTATACACAATGGCATACAAATGGTTTGCTAACCTGCTTCTTTGTGGATTTGCTTAGATAGTCTCCTATCAAAGTCATTTTGGCTTGATCATAGAATTTGAGCAACTGACCAACAAGCTCTGCGGCAGCTGTGTATACTTCTCTTTCTTCGCAGTTAAGCAACAGGGTGATGCTGTCGAGAATCGTTGTATCGTTGCACATTTCTAGAGTGTTTGCCTGGGATCCGTGCAGACTGACTTTGTTTCTTGTGAATGCAGATGCCAGGAGGATGCCAGCAAGGATCTTGTTTGTATTTGGCTGTGCTGGCGATGTGATCAACGAGTTCAAGATCATCTACAAGTTCCAGTAACAGTCAGTACGCTAATGTAAGAAATGCGATTAGCTTTTGGCAGTGAGACTGACCGTAGGAGCAACAGCAACTGGGGAAAAGCAACGAATGAGCTGATCAACTAAAGTCACATTGCTTCTTGTCTGCGACCTGGACTCGACGCCGACATTCATGCAGACGGCGCGCTTGGATAAAACAAGGTTAGTTCGTGCAGTTGATGGTGCCAAACAAACAGACAGCATACCAGCACACTCGATATAATTCGCTGGTCCTCAATAAACGACGCAGAAGCATGATCTTGGCTGCACAGGAATTTCATTGTCCCATCTGGCGCCGCACTCCACAAGATAAGCTGGATTATAATCTCCTATTGTACCAGTGATGTCAGAAACACTGACACAAATGCTGGTGTCACAAACGATGTAATGCACAGACCTGAGTAAACGAACTGAATCCATTAGAATTCATGTCGGGTTCGGCAACAAGCTCGGCGAGTGGACGCCAGGCGCTGTCTGCAATACGTGAAAAGTACTCGTTGTGTAAAAGCAGGATTTTGGCCATGAAAGCGCGAGTCCTGAATGAACCATCTACACATTTGCTTTGTCATGAAATCATAGTTGTTTTGGGCTGCAGCGGACGCAAGAGCTGTTTGCAACTTACTGACTGGTGCGTTGAACAGCGCCACAAAGTGATCTATGATCTGGTTCCAGCTTAAACCATTGTTACTAAAGATGCGATGTGCGGCAAGCAGCAGGTAATATGGCGTGTGCCAATCGCGTCTGTAGCAAGGAAGAGGCATTTGAGTCTGTGAAGCATTACTGTCTGACGCCATTTGATGTATCATCTCAGTAGTAATGTCGACTCCAAATTCATCGTCGTTGTAATCGTCCTCTCTTCTTGACTCTACGGGGGGGGGGGGAATATATAGCAGACAGGTCGAATCAGAGGCCAATCACAAACCAAAGAGTCATAAAAACACAGTGAATACCTGAATGCGGCTTCTAATGAGGATTGTGTTTGTTAAAGCATTCAACGGCGTTTGTTAAATTCACATGAAATTGCGAGCATTCAACAAGTGTGTTATATTACTGACCGTTGTCAATGAGCTTTGGTACAAATCTGCAGACTCCATGATGTGTGCAGTATCATGCTGGCGCTCTGCCAACGACTTTAACAACTCATCATTACGGCGAACATGGAATCTGTGCAACTTGGCCAAGTCCTCCTTACATTGTGAGCAGTCCATTCAAGTGAAGTTTAAATCCATGCATGTTAGACACTGTGAACATTACGAGTGATGACAATGTGCACTTTGCAGAGACTTCTGATACCTTTTGATCAGCTATCAAGTCCCAGTATCCGGTAAGAGTGACCTTGATAAACTTTTCGACGTTGGACTGTGTTTTTGCAATCATTGCACACAATGCTGCATAACGAGATCGATCGTATCGCAATAGGCTTGCTGCAGCATTGGAGTCATTGGCCTGTTTGCGGGGAATATGTCTTTCTCGGTCATGCGCGATCGAGAGTAGATACTGTGTCAATGCTTGAGGGCGATCTTTGAGCGACTTTGTCGGCACCCATGCAAGGAAAACTGCACCAGACTCTGAATGCAGATCAGATTTCTCCAACCGATGGTAGGCAACTTCGATAAGATCGAAACAGCAGGCGCGAACCAAGAGTTTGTCATTCACACTGTCAAGCCCAGCCGTCCACGATTGCTCAATAATGGCTGAAATGGTATTGATATGCCTCGCAAAGAATAGACGCAGGCAGTCGACATTGGCTCCAAGTAGTGCAGGAATCATAGCATCGCGCACAACATTAACACGGACCAAGAGCTGTCGCTCGTTCAAATATATGCTGTATCGATATGCTTAGATTAGTCTGGATGCACTCAAAGCTTGCAATAGTCAAAGCCTGTAAACGATCTTACTTGAAGCAGTTCTCAACGAAGTCGGTAAAGACTTGGTCGTTGACATTCTTGGCGATTTCGAAGCAGCAAGTCTGTGTATCGCGTACAAACATATGCCAGCCGTCAACGCAGATGTGTTTAAAAAGGACAGTGGCTATCTCTGAAGAGCCGTGTTGTGCCAAGCCATTCAACAGTGTGCGGACAAACAACTTATATCGCAAGAAGCTTGATTTCCAAGCACCTAAATCAGCCAATGCCGGAAAATACAAGTACTATCTCAATCAAACGGATGCATACCTGTCAGGATCGAGCGATAGTCGCGAAGAGGTTGGCGACGTATCAAAATGCCGAGCTATGATTCGCGACAAGATGCCTGCGATCTAATAAAATAGTTTATATGCCAGCAACAATCAGCATTTTCAAAAGAGTGTATATGCATTCGCAAACATAGACAGATACAAACACAGAGAAAGAGAGACAGAGAAATACCTTGATCTCCCATAAACGATCTCTTGCGAGAAAGTGCTCGATATATGCTATCGTGCTTGTTTGCTCAGCAAGCGTAAACGATTCACCGACTAGCTGTTCAAACGTATCAGCCATCATCATCCAGAAGGCTCCTGATGACAGGCGACGATTGTCATGCATGATGGTACACAGCTTCTCAAAGATCCGGCGAAAGTCTCGATGGTGGGAGGACCTAGCCAGTCGAAACAGTCTGGCAATCCAGTTGATCGAGCCTTGAAGTTCCAGCTTTACGAGCATTAGATTGTTGAAGGGTTTGGGTCAGACACTCGCACAGTCATCGCATGATTATCAGTGAATTAACCCGAAACAGTATCACGAACCGATTGTTGCAAAGCCACTGTTGATGCTGCAGACGGTGTTGGACTCGATGTCAGTGAGTTAAGCATACCAAGGAGCATAGCAATGATCTGCGAAACTGCAATATCTCGGTCCTCAACAAGGCTAATAAAGTCCTTGAAATTAAGTGCCATCCATGAATCAAACTGCGATTCGAGATCCCGCAAGTCAGAAACATCATTTAGAAAGTGGATAGTTAGGGACTATTGCATTGTAGAAGCTTACAGTCGGCTGGAATCGCTTATAAACTTGTGCCGGTAGTTCCGTGGCTGCTTCTTTATCAAGTTCCTACATAATGGCTGTCACAGTTAGATCTCAGTATCAAGCTCGAGTATGCAAAGACGCACATGCACACACCAATAACGATGCAAGCGAGCGCTTGCGAAGATGGAACCGCGCAAGCGAGATAGTCAAAAACAGACTCGCAGCTTCAGTCATTGCAAGATTTGTTTCAGTGTCATCGAGCTTGCCGATTGCGATGATGCCCTCGTCCATTGAGCTCCAAGCCAGATTGCAGTCAAGCTGATCGATCCAGGGTGTTTTGACAAGCAGGCAAAGTCCCTTGAAACAAGACACGCATCTTGCCATCTCTTGAGTATTATTACAAAGCGCATCGAGCCTGAAAAAGCTTGTATCGATGGCTTGCTGCAACTCAGACAGCAATGAATTCCTGGATGCCATTGGCAAAACGTTGAACAAGCTACTAAAAACAGCTGTCAACTGTTGCTGCACACCATAGAGAAGATCGCGGCCACCAAATGACTCAAAGCCCAACAGCGCTGGATCAAAGAGAGCACGCGTTAGTGTTTGGAATAGACTGGTGTCAAGTATATCCGGCAGGTGAATGCCACGCTGAACAACAGCAATCATTCTGGTGACGCTGTAGGCAAGCCTGTGCTGATATATATCGTCAGAACCTGTCAGATGCGCAAAGTCAGCAGGAGTGCGAATTGCACTGCATATTGTCGTAAGTATAGAAACGGACACAGCCAGATGATGCTTGATATCTGGACTTTGTAAATCAGCGAGATCGTTGTCCAACAGAAACAGCAAGGCATCATAAACGGCCGAGAGCTGCAAAAGATGGTCGCTGCTTGTCCTGCCATCAACTGTGCGAGAGTCGGCACTTATTGATGAGTTAAAGACGGCATTAACGGCATCATGATCGTCTTGTTTGATCGCATATAGCCGATCCTTTGGTGCTACAGCCCAAAATCAAAGGCAACGTGCGTGAGTATATACATTTTAAGATACAGTTCATCAGTAACGCAGCACCAGCGAGAATAATGAAGACTGACAGTCTATTGTGCTGCTGAATTCCAGGAAAAGGCGCATGCACTGCTTGGTAAACTCAGTTTCGCTTCTGCCAATCTGTAGGAACAGCCATTTGACGAGTCCTGAAAGGGTTACAGGACGTAGACCAGGAAATCCAACGCGTTCTTGATTGAGAATCATAAACTCAGACCAGTGCTTTACAATCAAACCGGAGATCAGCTCCGCTGAATGTCGCGCATAAGTGACAGTGCCACTCGATGGTGGATCCAAGTTTGCGAGCTGCAGGGCACAGAGGGCATGGAAAAGTATCTCAAAAGCGTATATATCAGAAAGCTTCCAACGTTCCTGGAGAATAGGAACGATGCTTTTTACAATCAAGCAAGCGCCGATGCGATTGCGAGGGCTGTGGTGTTTGCAGTACAGAGAGAGTCGCTCGCGAAACGGAGAAAACACATCGACTAGAGATTGATGCGGAGGTATTGTGCGAGCTGATTCAAATCGTCGCATTGAACAGTCCATGAATTCAGTCACGCATTTTGCACCAAACTCACGAAGCTATTGTACATGTTAGATCAATGCATATAGATGTAAACGCACAGCGAGATTAGACTGTGTTGGGCTGCATATATGTAAGTCACCTCAGAGTCTTCACTGGTCGCCGCGTCATAGCAGGCATCAAGCATCACGGAAACTTCAGAGCTGTTTGGAGCACAGTCATTGGCAAGCCAGTAGATAATCTGCTTTGTCAGGGCTTCAAAAAGACTGCGCGCGGTCTTGTCAATGTCGACTGAGATCCTCAGCATAATTGGAAGTACTCGGCGGAAGATATTGTAAAACGAGCTCTGACTCAGCGCGATTAGTCGGATGCGGTTATCATATACTCCAAGACAGCAGCAACTGAACAACTGCTTACCTTGTTCTGGGGACTATTTTTGTTCTGCACAAAGCTGCGACCAGCCATTAGCGTGATGATGCTATGCAAGAACTCGGCGGCAGCAATCTTGGTCTTTCGGTCAGCTGAGAACTGTGCGAGATGTGCAATACGAGGCAGCATGCTCTCTGATATCAGCATGTCAGCCGCTGTTCGACTTATCATAGGTCAACTGAAACTTCAAACTCTCGAGAGTATCTATCTTACCAATCGGAATATGCACAGCCACATCGTGAAACGGCACGAGGATAGTCAAAGGTGTTGTGCTGTCGCTATTCCACGAGACAAGTGTTGAGGGATCTGGCTCGCCAACAATAAATCGACTCGACCCTCCAATACTTCCGAGTAGACGGATAACGCGCGATTGGATGCTCCGCAAGTCTACCTGGTCATTAGCAGGGGATAGCCGGAGATTGCGGAAGCGTCTTTCGCGCATTGCTGCAATAGCTGTATCGATCATCTTGGTGTTACTGGGATCTCCACTGGATGTTATAGAAGCCAGTTCCGTCGATGAAGGATCTATCGCGAGATAGTTGGCAAGAGACGGAAGTACAGCGGCATAGATCGTTTCCATGCGACTCTGATCAAGCGCTTTGGTCCACCGCTCCAGTGTTTCAACTGCGGTAATCGCTAGCGGTGCGTAAGACAAGCCCAGAGTCAGTGCTGAGCGTATCTCGACAAGCAGCCCATCTATGTCGACGATCTGCACAGGTGACGAAAGCACAAGCGACAGGCACGATGCAAGTAGCTCATCCTTGAATGTCTGCATTCGAACCAACACATCAGACACATATGCCTTGAACAGACTCAGCTGAGCAAGGCGATCGTGATCTAGTTCAGAGTCGGAAAAGTAATCGAAATCTACGCAGATACGAAGACAGACACCAAATAGCTGGTAGAAGCCGCTAACAAGAGGCATTTTGCTGGAAAACTCGATCCATGTGGTCGAAAGCCGTGAGATCCACAGAACCTTGCGCGATCTCCTGTTGGTAAGCAGAAACTTTTTAGTGAATTCAACATAGCTCGCGAAGATTGGATCGTGGTTGGCAACGTGATCATCGATCGCGACTTGAGAGGATGTGTCTGCAGCGCTGCTATGGCAATCCACAGAATCTGATAGTGCTATATTTGTAGCGGCAGCGACGAACTTAAGTTTACGAGGAAAGTTCAAGACAGCACAGATGATGTCATCAAACAAGATGTTCAAGATCTTGTCGGCCTTTTCAGGATCACTTGAGAGTTCCAACGGAAGAGATGCTGGATTGAACAGTGCTGTCATAAAATCAAGAATATCCTTGTGGGGCTCGGTTGTGCTTTTTTGAGTCATGGATCGCATGTAATTGTTGGATGAAGGAGCCACATCAGTAGATGCATACTGAATACAGCATTCTGCGATATGCCGCGATATTCCGAGTAGGAACTTGTGTTTCGCATGTGCTAGTGACAAGAAGCAAAGTACTGCTGTCGCACAAGCTGCGTGACGTCTCATAGTGGTGTACAGAGCCATGTTGCGGACCATTGTCTCAATGACATTTTCTGTTAATAAGAGTCACTCCAGGTCAGCTTTAGTCTTTCTGACCAATAATATGCGATGAATTCAAACAGATTAGACTAATATAGTCGCATACCAATCAGCCGTTCAAAGCCGCTTGGTAGAGCGTTCATCTCAAATGCTACTAATCCAAGAGCTCGAATAAAATGGTGAATCTGCAGAAAATGTTCATAGTCACTTGAACTGGTACTAGAAACAGATAAAGTCGTGTATAGTTTGGGATTAGAACAAGGTGGTCTTTCAAACAAGTTCTTGCGCCAGAAGCATCTCACTCTGTGAAGAATTTGTGCGTCAACAAGATCATCTTGTCCATTTCATGCTTGATCTGCGTTTGAGACTCGTAGGCGACAGAATGCCCATCGAATGAATGGCGAGGTGTATTTGCCGTGATTAAGGGAGTATATGCTTTGGATAGAATTCCAACCCCAACAACGGACATTGTGATATCGCGGATCGTTAAACTATTTGGGTTGCTTAGAGGAGCCGCAATGCGCTTTTTTAGCTCCTATCATGCCACAAAAGTCAGTCATACTAGTAGTGCACACCTGCGGCCGCCAAATACAGTGTCTACTAACAAGGAAACAGCTCCACTCTAAAAGACCCTTTGGATTCAGTAACAAGACGTCGACAATCTGAACAAGGTTACGACGTTAGAACAGATATACTGAAAGGTTTGGTACTGGCACGGTTAGTATGGGAGCTGCTCTTACAGCTGTCATAAAACTCTGCATTGCGCTCATTGCCAGCGAGGAGATGCCACGATTGATGTGTTTGCACATTTGTTCGAGGCTATCGTAGACTACAACTGTATCCTTGAGAAGGAACGGTCGAAATGCACTCGCATTATCGATAATCAGCTGTATGCCAACTGTTGTGAGTAGAAAGTTTGGATGCTTGTCAGAAGTTGGTTGAACCAAAGCATGCAGAATATCAATGCACACTGTGGTAACCATCACCTCGCTCAAGAAGATACTGATGCTCGTTCTTGTGTATTGGCTGGATTACATGGACACTGCATTTAAACACATGCTCAAGTGCGTCTGCGACTGTGTGAGCAGTATTGATAGTAGATCGCGCTGTCCAGGAAAGGCTATATTACCTAAGGGCACAAGATCTTGGTTGCTAATGATAAAAGAGTTGAGACCGGCAAGTGCACCAGCTATGTGTGCCATCTCAATCTTTCTGCCTTGACGCAAAACACTGGTACTGTAGCTTTCGTCAATGGACCTGAACGATTCGATGGACTGTAACATACGGATCTTCTTTTCGGTCGGTACAAGCTCTTCAAGAGGCTCAAGAAGCAAACTCAGTACTTCCATTCTTTGTTGCTGCTTGAGCAGAGAGCTGTGATGGCGGCAGCTTGATCCACAGAAACGCAGGATTGCTCCTTTGACTTGAAGCATTGTGTGCACGATAGTAACTGTGTCAGTAACAGGAGCCTTTGGTGCCGCGATCGCACAGAGACGTTTGTAATAAATGACGCACCAGACGTCGAGATCCGCTTCTCGTCAATAATGTAAATCTGTTTGCAGATCTCAAGCGTCTCTTCGATGGCGAGAAGCTCAAAGGCATTATGCAGCTGTGCATCAACAAGGCTTGTCATGATGTCAAGTGCAGTCGTTTTCGTTCTCGCTGTCTCGCTGTCCCTTGAAGCCAGCGATCTGCATGCAAGCTGCAACCACGAGCATCAGCAATCCAGTTGCAAGTCGATCAGGGATCAACGGGTTTAAACGACGACCGCAGCTCGTATCGCAGGAGTCAGAGCAGATGCCGCATTACCATGATGCTATTCGCGAACTCGGCATAACTCTGTCTGCTGGCCTGCGACAAGAACGAAACCAGCGCAGCCAGCAGCGCCGTTTTGGTTGAGTCATGTGCTCGCAAGCCGCAAACCTTGCTCAGAAGCTTGGGAAGTCCGAACTCTGGACTGAACAGGGCCAAGGCGCAGGCCTGGACAGGATCGCAGTTGAGATTAGCAATGCGGTCCATCTCCATCAACCGCCAATGCCTATGCCAATGCCTATGCCAATGCTTATGCCAATGCTTATGGCAATGGCAGAGCAGCCGCCATGAATGAGGCAGTGAATGCAGCAAGTGCAGATTTAGATACCAATGTCGGTGGTGGCAAGATCGTTGGTCACGATCGCATGAATGCTGTCTGCCACGGTCGCACTGTCGCTGGCTGCACTGCCGCCAGCTGTGTCTGTTGGAGCGAGTTGCTGAGCGAGTGCCGCAAGCTTGTTCTGCAGCTGCTTCTTGATGCTGCTCATGATTAGCGGAGGTTTGCCGGAAACTCGAGTTTCCGTCGTTGCCTGAGATGGATCTCGCATCAACCAACTCGCCGCTGGTTGCGCTCGCTGGCTCGTCCAAACTGCTGCTGAAACTCGAGTTCTTGGGGGCAACGGCGTCGGCCAAAGACCGCAAGGCTTCTCATGCGCTGCACCAGATATTCGCCCAGTCTGCACCGCCAAAGACGCTCGTCGTGGGATGCACGGGTCACTTTGGTGAGTTGCGTTCCCTTGCGCCTCTCTCTCTCTCTC
>JH393032.1:33644-48399 GCA_000235945.1 Homolaphlyctis polyrhiza JEL 142
GTACTGATTGCCTGCTGCTGCATGCCAGGGAGCATTCCAGGAAACATTCCAGGCGGCATAGCAAACATCGGGGGCATTGGCGGCATTGGGGGCATCTGAGGCATCTGAGGCATTGCTGACATCTGCTTTGGCATAGATAAATACTGCTGACGCGTAGTGTGTCGGCCGTGCAACTGGTCATTATTGGAGCTGGCTGACATCGAGTGTTGCTGATGGGGCTGGCGTTGCGAAGCATAAGACTGATTGCGTTGATTGTAACGCTGGCTGTACTCTTGACGGGGGTGCTGATGATGCTGGTGATCGCTTGCTTGACTATCATGACTTGATCGACGGCCGCTTCCCCCAGCAAACGAGTTTCCGCGATCGCGATCGGCGCCACCACCGCCTCGCTCGCGTCCTCGGCCACGACCACGCGCACTTGGGTGGCTGCGGTCTTCATTGCCGGTATGTACAGCGCCTGTGCTGCTGGTGCGACTATACTTGCTTTGCTGGCGATACTCTGTCTGCTTGTACTTCGAACGAGAGGATTCACGAGCGTTGTTTGTATCAAAATGCTCTCGGATTTCACCATCCTCTCCCGATTCATATGTAAAACTGGCAGTCTTATAGGGAGAAGTGTTGGAATGTTTTTTGGTAATAGACTCGCTCTCGCTCTCTGCATAGCTCAAGCTTGGAGAACGATTGATGGCAGCCGATAGAACCTCGTCGCGATCTCCACGATTTCGCTTTCGCTTCGGACGATTGGCTTCTTTCTCGTCATCAGAAAACTCTGCCTCGTCTGATGGAATCTCCTCATCAAACACGTTTGAGGCATCAGATCCTTTGAGCAGACGAAGCGGCTGGGTAAACACAAACTTGGCTAGGTTCTCGATAAAGAAAACAGGCTTGTTCGGGGTTACTGCGAGCTCAACAATCTCATCGTGTGAATTGAAGCGCACTGAATAGAACGGACTATTGACGGGCCCAAACGTCTCGAAAATCCTGCCAAGGATAGAGCGGTCTTCAAAGAGCAAGATGCTGTCCATATCGAGCACCTGGACATCGCCACTGATACACGCCTTGACAATCACAAGCGTACCCACGATACCAGATACTGTGCCAATTTGAACAAGGGGCAGATCCGACGGGACGTTGATGTCGATTGGCTCGACAGGAGGCAGTTCCTACAGATCCACAGAGGGTCAAGCCACACAAAATATCAATACCAAAAGCCGGACAAGTGGTACATCACATTCTCACAACTGTCAAGCACATCATCCAGCGCCATTGGCACTGATGCTGCAGGCAATCGTTCGTGTCAGTTCTACCCACAGTTGCTTCGTGCTTTGTGCGTAGCACTTCGCCCTCGATTACATCCTCATCGTCGTAATCGTACACTTTCCGAACTCTAGCGGGTCTTTTCTCGGCTTCGCTCTCACTGCTGTCGCTGTCGCTATTAGTGTCACTAAATCTGCTGCTTTTGGATGGGCTCGCTTTCGAGCTTCATTATCCAGATTAGCCAGCATTCTCAGTCAATGATGAATTTCTTCAACTTGGGAGACAGTACAAAAACCAGTCGGCAGCAGCAGTTACAGCAGCAGTGGCAGCATTAAAAGCATACACATGCATGGCAAGAAGTAGGGAAACAGCAGTTATATGCATGTTTGCTGTTGGCTGACTGTCACGAACCTGGCACTGAATGCAACTGGACTCGCTGGCTCGCTGCTATCTGACAGAATATCGCCAGGAATCTTTGGTTTGTTATCTATAAATGTCTCGAGTGGGTCTACGTCGATGCCAGCGTCGCCATACAGGGCAGCAACAACATCTGTGTTGTTTGTTGAATCCAAGTCAACAGCAGTCTCGACAGCAGCACTGTTGACAGCATCTGCATCGATAGTTGCTTCAGCAGCAGCCGGAAGAGAACCCTTGGAAGCGTCGTCTATCTTGATCTGTACAGATGTATTTGGCGATTCCTCATCATGAATGGCTGCCCGCAAAAGCTTTCTGGCCGACTCGTCAGCGGGAGCTATCATTTCCGGCCTATACTTGTGGACACGGGAAAGGTCCAATAGCAGTTTTCTTTCAAGCAAGACGAACGCAACCAAACAAACAAACAAACACGGAAACGGTCCTCAGGACAGTCACTCCTTCACCATCACATTACTTGCGACTTGCAGCGTCCATATCCCACTATCTCCAGTCGATCCAACATCGATCCGTGTCTGATCGGGCAAAGCAGTGGCACAGCTGATGCGTGTATGACAGTCGATACACACACACACACACACACATGCACTGAATTGTGATCAAGTTGGCCAAGTGGAATCTGGTGCCAAGCTGCTATACTTTTCTCCATCAAACTGAACGATATTGTGTTTGCTGGGACAAGGATCTTGATACGGACATAAACTGCACATTATGAACATGCCTTTGTGCGACATGGCTGTGCTGTGTGTTGCCGAGATGGTGAAAATGCAAGCCGAGATGGTGCAACGATGGCGGATACATGTTGTTGCAGAGTCCGATCTTGGGGAATGAAAGTCCTGGGGACCACTTGATGGCGTGTGTTGAATTTGCTGGTTTCTCCGATCCGAGGGCTGTGTCGCAATTGCGCTGCTCTGATTCTCTCACTTTTGAGACCAGCAACGACCCGTATTCATGCTGGCTGGCCCGATCCCAACGCTGCTGCATCCAAACGGCAGCGACCACAACCTCAGCGACGAACCCGAGCAGGAGCAGGAGCAGGAGCAAGAGCAAGAGCATGAGCAGGAGCATGAGCACAACAGCCAGCAGCACCAGCGCAATGGACGACTGCCGCTGAGATCGCTGACACCCGAGCCTCCGAGCCCCACTCCGTCATGGCTGTCGCTGCCACATGGCCGCGGCACACCAGGCACAAGACTGTCGTTCTCGTCGCTCCGCATCAACAGCAGCTCGGGATCGCACGGATCGCTTGGTGCACATGGCTCCCTTGGCTCCCAAGGGCCACATGGACCAGCTACGCATCAGCTGCTTGCGATGGGTCTGGGCCACCGCAGACAGCTCAGCCGGCAGTCGATCAGCGGCGCCAGCGCAGCCAGCATTGCCAGCGACGACACCACAGCCAGCTCAATACGGTCCGAATCGCACATGGACGCTCTTGCTGCTCTGGCTGCTACAATGCGCTACGGCTATCTGCATCGCTCGCGCTTGCCAACTGGATCCCCTTCTGCGGACATGGTCTATGCACCCCAAGCTGCCCTTCCTGCCTCTGCGCTGCCTCCCGCGATCGCTGCTGTTTCGATCGGCATCGATTCATCAGTGACGCATCTGCGCGGCGTTGCTGCTATGATGCAACATGACAGACTGACGCTACGAGGCAGTATCTTTGTGCGCTTCTCGGCCGCCATGCCTGCTCTCGTACGTGTGCGGCTTCGTGCTCTTGGTCAGGAGGCCGTGCTTGCTCACTCGGAGCGTTCATCGCAAAAGAAACCAAGAGGTATCTTTGAACACTACATCTTCCTCGACTCCCAAACAACCATTTGGGAGCCATCGCCAGAAGAACTGCTGCAAGAAAACGCCAGCAGGCTGCACGAGTTTCCTTTTGTGCTGCATCTTGCCGGCGACAAGTGTCCTGCCACAGTGTCGTCCGAAGAGGCCTCGGTCGACTATCGTCTGGAGCTGCTGCTGGATGTGTGTGAAGATCCGAATGTCCGTGCTGCCATAGCAGCAAGCACAGCGGCAAGCATGGCAGCAAGCATAGCGGCAAGCACAGCAGCAAACACAGAAAGTGCGGCAGGCAGTGCACCGCAATTATCAACCACCACCAATCCGCAGCAGTCGCAGCAGTCGCAGCTGCAGCCGTTCAGAAGCAGAGCCAAATCCCAGGCGGCATCAGCAGTCAGCGCCTATTCCAAACACATCACCACAATCCTCGCTTGCTCGCAAAACTGGATTGTGCAGCGCATTCCAACACTGCACGAGATGAAGAAGTTTACAGAGTCCATCTATCTCACCCATCTGCAGGTTGGCTGCTTTGTCAGCGGCTCGCGTGTGCTCATTGCTCACGAAATCAGCCCAAGCAAGTGGATTGCGGTCACGCCATGCCGGATCTCTGTGTACATTCTTGGTACCCTACAAGCTGTTGAGATCCGCCGCATGTCTGTCACGCTGATGGAGCGAACCGTGCTCATGGGCCGACGCACCTCTATAGCCTCGCATATCTTTACTGGATTCAAGACGCAGGAGCGCAACGTGCAGCTTGGCGAAGAGCGTGTTATTGACGATGCTACTGCCAAGACCTATCTCTCTATTGATTTATCTGATCTGTCGGGCATCGATGCCATCAACCAGGACACATTCGCCACCCACGTTGTTGTCTCGCACTATCTATTGATCAAGTTGGATCTCGTCAAGCGAAGCTCTCCAGTCCCAGTCGAAGTACCCATCTTTATCGCATTTGGGTGATCCCCTCCTCTCCTGTCCAACCTTGTGTGTTCCCTGAGCAGAGAGAATCTCTTGCTTTTTTCTCCTTTTAGCTTCTATTCATCCATCTGCATTCACTGTACATCATCCCTGCAGCGACTACCCCACTGCAAGCTCATCACTGCTTCGTCGACTCATTCTGTTCCCTTCCACTCTCTCGAACAACTCTGTTCCGCTGTTTGTTTTTGTACCCGACTATACTCTTTTTAAAAAGACAAATAAACACTTTGAATCCAACTCAAGGAAATCACATTCTGCTGCATTTGACACACCAGGGTTTCGACAGTTTAGGCGATCTCCTTCTTCTTGAGAGCTGTTGTTATTGTCAAGCAGCACAAGACAGATTGTACAGAACAGCGCAGACACATGGTCAGCAACAGCCGACGCCAAAAACCGCATTTGAACAGCATCAAAACAACCAAGGGAATAGAGAGGACGTACTGGGAGGGAGCGACTGCTTGAGCTTCTCTGCCTTCTCTGCATCTGCAACGACAAGAGTGTACAGATACTTTGAGCAGCGGACCTTGAACTTGTGCTTGTCGCCAGACTTCTTGATGGTCACCCGGCTTGCACCAGTGCGCTTGCATGTCAGGAGGAACTCCTTGATCTCAGTAATCTGCTTAGGCTGCAATGCATTCCACGGTAATAAATCGGTGGCAGTGACAAGCCATCCAGATAATAGGATGGCAATGGTAGGTTAAAATCACTTGTCAGTCGACTGTCGAGGCCAATAACGTGTGCAGAATGGATTGCTCAAATCGCTCTATATTGGCACTGCAGGCTGTTCTATGCTAACTGAGTTGTACAAGCGAGCTGCTGGCACACTGGTATCTTCCGCCGTATTGTGATTCAAGCCGTGTTCGGTTTGCGCCATTTACTATCAATTTACCATTTCGATTCTGTATGTTGATCAGTTGGTATCAGTGTCAGTATGCTTGTGTGTGTGTGTGTAAAGGCGATATTGCGGTTCCAGTATCGGCAGCTGCTATGGCCACTGATCAGTGAAGTGCTGGTGAGATTTGTCCTGCTGTCGAGGGAAGGACCGCAGGTATGGTTGTTTGGGAATAGTTATGGCTGGACCAACAATCCATCCATCCATCCATCCATCCATCCATCCATCCAAGTCCTATCCCGTTGATTCTTCAGGCGTTCTATTCACAGAGTCGATATCGCCGGAGCAGTTTCTAATCGTGCCCATCTGGCATGCAGTGGCCAAGCATTGCCAATACTGGTGTCGCTGCATGCATACATTATGCATACATCAGGCGGGTGTGCGGTGCTTGCCTTTGTGCGTGTGTGATTGATCAAACTGGACATGTCTCAAAGTGAACACGGAATTGTTCCTGAGGACGCCGATGCAAATCCACAAACCACTTTTGCAGCAGTTTTCATTTGACCGAAAAAAGGAACACAGCTTCGCAGTTCTCCACATATATATCTATATCAGCAGCGAGATCACAGCACCCACTGCCAACAAGAGTACTGATAAGGGATAAAAACAGCCATGGTGTCATTTGTTTGTGAAACGTGTCAGGAAACTATCAAGAAACCCAAGCTCGATCAGCATACGTACAAATGCCGCAATGCACAGTTCACATGCGTTGATTGCTCAACAACATTTGCTGGTACATCCTATCGCGATCACAAATCGTGTATCTCGGAGAAAGAAAAATATGAAAAGGTCGGTCTATAAGGCTCCCAAAGCCAAGGGTGCCACACCTAGCAGTGCGGCACGCGATGCAGAGAACAATGGCGTGCCAAAGAGTGTGTCGAAGGTGGGTGGCTTATCTTGAAGTCGTCCAGGAAGACAACCAAAAAAGAAACAATAATACAGTCCCGAAAAAGGATGTATATCCATGCAATAGTGCTGACACGGCATAAATAGGCGCCAGCCAATATTGTGAAGCCGCCAACAAGCGAGTCGTTGATTTCACAGATCAAAAAGTCTGAGAACAAAGAAACAGTATCGGAGGATCCGGCATCTGCATCACCAAGCAAGAACGAGGGCAACGACGATGCCAAAAAATCCAAAAAGGACAAGAAGGACAAGAAGCGCAAGTCTGACGATGTGCAGTCTGACAAAGCGTCGAGCCAGAAATCAACTGATGAAACAGAGACGACGTCTTCTCCTGCCAAAAAGTCCAAGAAGAGTGACGCGCCTGCCGAGCAAGATGCCATATCTCGTGACGCTGAAATCGTCTCGGCTTTCGAGTCTGTCTTGAGCAAGGTATGGCAGAAGGCAATATCTTGAATCTGGCATATATCCTTGACATGACTGATCTGACGATTCGCTGCATTTTTAGGGATCTGGAAGTACGCTGGCATCTCTCAAGAAAAAGCTTGTAAAGAAACTTCAAAAAGCAGACGCGTCCATTGAGGCATCGTACATTGAATCGCGCGTAGACGCACTCTTGACAATCGCACTCAAGGGCGGCAGCATGCACCTTACGCTCAACAAATGAATGCGTTTGTTTTACTTTAAACCCGCGTTGCAAATCAATCATCTTTTTGCGATTTTAAGAATGTGGAGAGAGGAGGACATCACTTGTTCTTCTTTGCATAGTTCCTTGCTTCGCGCTCGTTGTAGAAATCTAGGAAGCTCTGTTTGTCAACAGCATTCTTGGATACTTTGCGCATCCGCAACATCTGCGCCAGCTGCGAGCTAAGCTGTGATCCAGCAGGGTCTTCCTCAAGGCTACCGCTATCAGCAAGCGGATCAGTAGAGAGCGCAACCTCACTGGGCAGCAGGATACGCACATCGAGCGTGTTTGCAAACTGTAAAATGGAGCAGAGTGTGGCACAGCAGTCAGCTAACCAAGTAAACACAAGGAGTATGGAAATGCTCATGTATATATGTGCTCTTACTCGAGTAAGCGTCCAGAGAAAGTGCACACCTCTGCTGCCGACCGTGTAACATGTGCACCAATCGCCATAAATATATCTGGTGATTTACAGTTTGCCGATAAACACAGACATTAGGCAACAGCTACAGCCATTAACAACACAGTCAAAAGAGGGCAGTCATACTTGAATCCAACAAGTTCAAAAAGCACGTTTGAATCTGCGACAAAATCCTTGAATACAGGAAGAAACTTGAGAATACCTCGGCCATTGGATGTGGTACCCTACAAAACACTCAAGCTCAATCAGCACGCTGTGTGATGGCTGATCATAGATTATCTGTCAGGCAGACTTACTTCTGGGAAAATGACAATCGGCGCAACTTGGGATTTAGATGACGCGTGTGCAATAAGCTCATTCAGAGTCATAGAATCCTGCTCATCTTCTAGATTGGGATATTCGCCAGCAGTGAAAAGCGCCTGCCAAAATGAAATGAGCCGTATCTTTCCCGAAGCAGAAACGTGTGTGAACATTGGTGCATATCTTCATAGTGATTACAAGAATGTGAGTGGATACAACGCTTTACACACACGATATAGTGCGGCCGAGCAGATCCCAGCATCGTGCACAAACCTGTATGCGAGATAGAGCACGTCGAGGTATGATGTATGGTTTGCAATGACAATCTTGACTTTATGGCCAGGCTTGCGCTTTTTAGAACCATTTCCAGATCTAGTGCGATTCAATGAGCCTGTCGACGATGAGCTAGCGCCACGACGCAAACTGACTGTTGTAGTTGAGATTGACCAGAAACCAATAACACCAAGTGCCAGTCTGCCAATGAGCCCATAGATCAGCCGACGCCATGCATGCTGCGCAGTTGGAAGGAATCCAAGCTATAGAATCGACATATGCAGCAAGAGTATCAGATATCTTGTTTCGGCAGTCGCTCATCTCGCTCCAAACGGCCATCTTCCAGCAGCTGCTGGTGAATATCAACCATCCAAGGAGAGATTGCTATGGGAGCAATTACAGCGTTCAAGCAAGCAAACAGACAGCACTCACAGCGAATGCGACAAGGTCCAAGACCAAAAGCAGCAGCGACAGCAGTGCCAGGAGCACAATCCGCACAATGGCAATGAGCGGGCCCAAAAGACCGTTCTTGATCCCGAGCAAGGCCGCCACGGGAGCCGCGTGATCCGCACGAGGTGCCTGCAAGAGAGCAAGCAACTTGCAGCGTCAGCACAGCAACTGACACGAATGTGTATGAAAGCGAGCACAATACCAACAACCTTTGGGATCAGGAACGGGTGGATGCCGGTACCTGTGCAGACAATCAAAGCGATGAGTGAATGAGTTGTTGCAGTGCAGTTGGGTTGCAGGCAGCAACAGCAAGCGGGTCTTGAGAGGGGATCCAGGGGATGAACGATATTCATGTTTGCAATAACAGCGACGACGATGACGGCAGCGACAGCATACCCGGGTCTCTCCAGCCAGAATACTGCAGGTTGCAGCATCGAGATTCAGTTGAGTTGCGACGATTACAGCGACGTCGTAGCGCAGGAACAAGAAACAACAAACAAGGAACAGAGAGTCAGCGATGGATATGACTTGGTGGTCGCCGTCGTAACAGAAGCTGAAGCGGCGATTTTGCGGCCGTTCTTGAACCTTTTCCATTCGATCGATGCTGCGGAAAACTCGAGGGGATTGACAAATCCAAACAAACCAGAGAGAGATCTGCTGTTCTCGTCGCAGTCCTGTCTCTGGCAGTAAACGCCTCTGGTGAGTATGCACTGAAGTGCGTAATGTTGGCGAGTTTCCGATGCTATTATGGCATGCGGATCATTTGTCAGCGACAAGCCAAGCAGCATTGCTGTGCCATTCAGCGTCAAGGGATGAAATGCAAGCAGATGCATCCCTCGATTGCTTGACAGCAATCACAATCACTTTTCTGATCCACTCTGCGTAGCAGCTCCCTGGACTTCAACTCATTCTGATGATGCGAGATCCCATAGCTTCCAGACTGAGCTTTATTTGATTACAGATCCAGCACAAATGTATATATTAGATAGAAAGGTACAGCCCATTACGATGACCCAGAGGCATCTCGATTCCTCGCATCGTTCCTCATCTTGGTCCGCAGTTCCATCAGCAACATCCCCAGCCAGTTGAGTCCATATCCCTTGCCGATACCCCAGAAGTTGTCGTTTGGCGCATCCTCTATAAGTTTGGCATCGCCAGATTCCAGTAGCAACTCTTTGCAATCCTCGTTCTGTTCAAACTTTGCAGCAAGTGCGTCTCGCATGACGTCCAGCTTGATCTGCTCCCAGTCTTCGCGCAGTGGAAACGATCGACCCAGTGTCTTGGCCTTGCGCGGCGAGTCGCTCAACCTGACAAGCTCTTCGTATTCCGTCCCAGCAAACTTTTGTGCTTGAAAGTAGTGTTCGACTGTTGGCCACAGCTTGTCGCCAATCACAATCGGATGCGGGCTGAAGTTGGAAAAGCTTGCATACTTTCCAGAGTTTCGAGTGTAGAATCGGATCTCGTTGGCTGCGAATAACCTCATGCTGCTGTATTGGATGGTCAAGATCGATGTGAGAGTGAATGGCATCGACTTTCAGGGGTGAAATATATCTGCGAAGCATCGATTCACTGCCACACAGATGACATTGTCGATCCGATGACAGCTGGTCTGACTGACACCGACAACAGTTTCACAAGCGTTATCGTCATTCATTTGCATTGTGTCAGGAACTGGCGCCGTGAGCCGCATAGTCAGAGTCAGAAACCAGCAGGCGGCATACTCGTTCGTGGCATCGGTCTCGCAGTCGGCATTCGGGTTCTGGTCTCAGTTCCAACATCGAGTCGAGAATCCGCACCGTCTGGATCACTTGCAGTCATGACAGCAGCAGACTCGATGATGATTGTTGGAAGCGACGCTGGCCGTGCTGCAGCCTCGCCAGCCGTTAGTTTGGTATCATTTTGGTGCTGTGAATCCGAGTCGGTCTCGCTTGATATAAAGATGGATGTGGATGCAGTTGCAGTTGCTGTTGCAGTTGCGGATGCGGATGCCGCCAATCCAAACTTGAGAATCTCGATTCTGCGACCATCGCTTGTAATGGATTCCTCGCTGCTATGGTGCAGGTTTGCATCGTCTAGCTCGTTCCCATTCGAGTCCAGCTCAACTATCTCGGCGCCATCATCAAGCTGGAAATCAGCAAGCGAGAGCATGGACATTTCTCGTTCCATCAAAGCCTCTGAATGGCCACCAGCCACTGGCGCGCTTTCTTTGCTCTGAACCCATCCAACTGGCGGCGATCCTGGTGGCGAGAGCAGAAAGTTGCGCTCTGTTTCTGGAACCTTGAGCAGATTGAGCCGTTTTCCTGCTTCTGGATCCAGATAACACAGATCTGTGTGCTGGTTTCGCAGCGCAGTATAGAGCGAGTCAGTATTCTTGATTGTGCTCGAGTCTTGACAGCTGTCTGAGTCTGCATTTCGCTTACTTGGCCATAGTAGATACGCAGCTCAAGACCCAGAAAGCTTGATTTGTGAAGCGACGTTTTAATGTTCATTGCAAGCTGCGTGTTGTCGAAAACAGCTAAACAGCAAGCAAAGCAGCAAAGCAGCCAGCCAAGCATCAGTTGGTGTCAGTGGAGCAGGGAAATGGCAGAGACAGCACAGGATCAGCGAGAGGCACAAGCAGACGCACCAAGCATGCGGCCAAACGACTTGAGGATAACAAGCCTCGCCAGATGGTCACCGGCGCCATGTTGGTCGAGCAGCTGTCTGATTGGCTGGCCATGAAGGTCGAATGCTGCTGCTGCCAGATTTGTTATGACTAGAGTGTTGGTTGCAAGCGGCACTGCATCGATGCTGGCGTCTGCTACGGACTGCGGCTGCGGCTGTGGCTGTGGCTGTGGTTGCTGCTCATGCTCCTGCCATGGCTGTTGCTGCTTGTGCGGGACTGCCATATTTGGCTTTTTATGGATGATAGTTGTGAAACTCGACAAGAAACAAAAATCATCATTTTACAACGACAACAACAACAACCATCAACAGTCAGCAGCGAGCAGCATCCGGAGCCCAGCGAGCGACCCTCAGATACAACCAGAATGTCAGAGCATCAAAGAGACCAGACTGACCAGGAACATCCAGACGATGTTGACATGGATGCTCCGTTGTTCGCAGACAGCGAGACCATTGGCACTGCTCGCCCAACTGGTGATCCTGTTCACGGAGACCGTGCAGGCGGCCGTCCACACTCTGCAGACTCGAACATCTCGCCCATCCATCCCATGGCTGCTGCTGCTGCTGCTGCTGCTACTGCATCATCGTCTCGACCTGGAGCAGCTGGCATCCACTTTGACTCCGATGCCGAAGCCATGGAAACAGATGAGGACGTCAGAGTCCCCGACACGCGGATCGACATCAGCAGCCTGATGAACGACGATCCAGACTTGGACGATCCCGTAGAGCAGGAGCTCGATGTCTATCTCTCAAATGCTCTCGCATCGTCGCTATTTCTGCTGCAGTTTCCAACTCGACCCCTTCCGTTTTCCCAAGAAACGCTTCCAAAGACTGGCCGCATCAAGCCAACAACAAAGACAATCCAACTGGATGTTGTCCTTGATACCCAGAGCAGCCACTATGACACCGACTCTGGAAATCGATATGGCGTTGGTGTGGATCCTGCTCCAGATAGTAGTGCACATCTTCGCGGCCATTCTGATTATTATGGCGCCAGTAGTAATACTGCGACCGCGCAGATGCTGGAGACAATCAAACTGGAATCCAGACCAGTTCCTATCAATGCAAACTATATGGTTGGCGTTACAACCGAATGTAAGCCTCGTGCTGACCATTATCACGTTTCCAACCAAAGATGCACGATCAGAAACTGTCAAACGAGCGTATAGAAGGAATCCATGACTGATCGTTGCTGTTGTTTGCTGCTGGCGTGGTTCAATGGATTGCAATCAGACGGTCTGCATCTCAAGTCTGTTGCATCTATTATGCAGCTCAGACAGTCGCTCGAATATATTGACAAGATCAGCGAGAAAGAGAAGCTTATGAATCAGCGGGCGATGATGGACGAGCGAAAAGAGGAGGGCTTCGAAGAGGAAGCCAAGCTAGTGCATGTCAAGACTCTGGCAGCCGATGACAAAGATGCTGTTAAAAAGGCTTCGCTTGCCGATATGCAGCGCGAACATGATGCAGAACCCTGGAAGTCGCTCGAGATCTATGGACCCGAGGTAAACAGATGATCGTGTGTGCACCCTAGTTTCGCACAGAAAGCCGCCATTTGCTGACAATCAGTGAAGCATTCCGAGTCGCTGATATGGCTCAGATCACTTTCGGATACATCCGACACGCCTCTGGAATACGCAGCAGATGGTGCTGCATATCTCAACACAATTGCAGCAGAGTCAGTATAGCGTCGTCCAACCATTTATCGCTGCTTGTCAATGCTTTCTCTGACACAACTTTGCAACTCCCTTTATAGTCAAGCCAGCCGACTTACTAATCTGGCACGCATTCGTCCGGATCTACCCGCAAACATCGCAAAGCAAGGCATGACGCTTGCCGAGATCAGCCAGCTGCAGCTTGTCGAGCGACTCAAGGCTATTTTGCTTAACGGTGAGATCATCAAGTCACTGTCAGCGTCATTGTTTGAGATGATGTAATGCTTGAGTGCCGAGTCACGTATGGAGCTTGTGCTGATCTTTTCAAATGATGCGGACTGCTCCTAGCACACTTGGCCACGTTCAGCATGCTTCACAAGATTGCTGGCGAACACATTGCCGAAGAAACCATTATAGCGGCGCTAAAGTCATCGGCAGTGCTCATTCGTGGCGTCTGGGTTTTGCAAAGCGAGCAACTTTACACGAGCCGACCCTGCGATGCACGTCGCGTGCTTCTTGGGCTTTTTGTCGACCGCGAATACGTTTCGCGCGGTGAATTCGTGGACATGACACATCTGTTGCCCAACATGGCACTTAACATGCTCAAGGAGATTGCTGATCTCCGCGAAGGATACGGATGGCATCTGAAAATCAAGGACACAGATGGGTTTGCCAACAGGTGAGTTTGTTGTTTTCTTGATGCTTAATGCAATGCTTTCGAGTCTGTTTGTTCCTCTTGCTGATTGATCCAGCACTTTGAATAACGGATGCTTGGTAGATATCCCGACCTTGTGATCGAACAGGAAGCACTTGTCCGAGCTGATGCCGCACGGTAAATGCCGCTTGCATGCCTTTTAAAGCATTGGTGATGCCACTATTCGGGTTTCAGAAAGTGGGGTTTCTAATCAGAATGTTGCTAATATGGCACTGCACTACCATTGGGTCATTTCCCGATATACCGGATACCGTGTAAAAGGGCAATCGAGACGATGAAGCCAGCAGTGTCTCCGTCAACTCAGGCGCCATCAACAGCACGTCGCCGCCAGTCACAGCAACTGACACGAGAAGCCCTGCCAGGATCACTGCAAAACAGTGGCAATCCGGCAGCTACAGCATCTGCTGCTGCATCATCAATCTCTGCAATGTCCAGCTCAGCACTGCCAGCATCACTTCAAGGATTCAACCTCAATACCAGCAATCCACACAAGCAAGTTGAAGTATTGCTTACGCGACTGTTTGAAGAGTACCATGTGTGTTCCAAGCAATACCTCGTGAGATCTATTTTGCAATTCAAAGGTGAGCATGGGTTTGAGCCAAAGGAACAAGATGCGTCGATGTAATTCTGTGTCTTTCTGTCTCTCTTGTCTGCCTCGCCAAACACTGCTCAATGGCATATAGTCGATCAAATCCATTGCGATGATTGACACAAAGCATGATTATGACTGTCATTATCATTAGGCACAAGCGAAATGGTTACAGAAGAGCTTATTGACCAGATCATGGAAAGCTTTTGCACAAGAATCCGAGACGTTTATGTGCTCAAGACAGGCCCGTATCCTGCATATGAAGACGTACGTTGATGCAATCTACCCGTTCCATTTGATTGACCAGCAGACCATCATCTAATTGATTGTTCTCAACATTAACACGCTCTCAATCGATCGCTGCAAATACTATTGTTTTATCATCTTTTGGCTTTGCAAAAACCAAGTTCCGTTCTGTTGTAATCGAGCTATTCCAGGTTCAGGAACGCGTCAAGAAATCGGAGATGACTGCAAAGTGTTTGGAGAAACTACAGAAAGCACCGAATCAATCTCAGTATGCCAAAGTGATGAACGATATTGCTGTCTCCAAGAATAGTGCTGGAATCTGGACGCTCAAGCCATCACCCTTTTGAACTTCCGAGTATAAGAGTGGCACTGGGGGCTGTTTTGAGCATTTGAACGCGTGCTAGGCAAGTCGCTATTATTACTGTCTACAGGACAACTCGGCGATAGGTGACGAATAGTGAACTGGCAGATTCTATAAAATCATATATGCCTCTCTCTCTCTCTCTCTCTCTCTCT
>JH393033.1:5518-38756 GCA_000235945.1 Homolaphlyctis polyrhiza JEL 142
CGGACATTCCATCTCACAATCGTCACAACGCGTCGCTGGCACGTGCTGCCCAGTCATATGCCTCGGAAGCAAACAGCAACAGCAACAGCAACAGCAACAGCAACAGCGACAGCGACAGCGACAGCCCCATGGATAGGATCCACTCATATTCAAGCTCTGGAAATAGCTCAGACGGCGCAGACGAGTCCAGTGATTAGTTCTCGGGATTTCTACAGAATAAATGCGGAACTTGGCTCGAGAAAGGCTTGAAATTGTGTTGGCTTTGCGACCATCGATGCGATTTGCTGCCGCCGCCACAGGCAGCACCAACACCAACACCAACACCAACACCAACACCAGCAGCAGCAGCAACACAGCCAGTGGCTCCATGGCTCGCTCTGGCTGGCTGCTCGCAGACTTACCGTCACTTGAGCAGCATCAATACACGAGCCAGCATCAATATCAGTTCCAGCAACAACAGTTCCACCCAAGAGAAGCGCGAATGGCAAATGCTTCGCAAACAGCACAGAGGCATCCCGCAGATGCAGCTTGCATGCTGCATGATGACAGCACGGCGTCCAGTGCGTTGAGCCTTCTTGACTATGCAGGCAGCCTTGTCAGCACCGTTGGCTCGTGGGATGATAGCGAGCAGGTACCAAACTCTTCTGTATTTGGTCCTCACCCATCGTGTCTCCGCGTCGCCCATTTTGGAAGCCAAATCCAAATTGAGATCGAAACCCATCGCAACATCACAAATGTTGGCCATCAACTCTGACATTTCTACGCCTTGCTCAACCCACTCAAACACACAACTCCAGGACTATGACGCCAAAGCAACTCGCCAAGTACAGGAAATGCTTGACAATCTCGAAGGTCTCTTGTATAGAGAAACAAGCTCCGCTGTCGACAACAACATGCCGTTGATACAAGAGTGCCAGCAATGGTCCTGTCTATTTCCCCATCTTCGGTAAGATAGTTGACTATACACTCTTATCTGATCGTTGGACGATCTGTGGAGTGGCTCATTCATTGATGCAATGCTCATTCATACGCCATTTCAAGCATCCGTGGGCAACAGATGCTGCAGCCAAAAGAAAGTGGCTTTGAAATGATCCCACGAGCAGACGCGCGGAGCCACTCGCCTTACCTACTTGTGCCAATCCACACCGAAGATTCACACCACCCGCAGTCTGGAACTGCGGCGGGATTGCTTGAGATACAGGAATAGGATTGAAAAGCGAAATTGTTGCGAGACATGCTGATCTGCGTCCCGAGGAACTGACCGGAGTTCATTTTCTTGGGGAAGGAGCGAGCCGGGTTGATTGGTCAAATGCAGCAGTGCGCCAATCGCTTGTACGGTTAAAAGACGAACGCGATGACAGCGCATATTGGTGAGAAGCGACTCATCTTGCTGGCTGGATTTACTCCATGGTTTGCATTTTATGCTGAATCTATCAATGGCATCTGACTATGCATCCTCAGGGCTGTGTTCCAGTGCCATAAGAATGCATCCTATGCCGTTGAAGATGATGATATGGACGATCGCAGCCAGACACCAACGCCACAGAATCCACATACTCATTCCGAGCCGGCGAAAGCCACCGTTGGGATTCGTATGGTTTGCGATGGTGTCGGCGGGCTGATCTCGCTGCAGGAAGCTATGGTCAAGCAGTGGGGGACAAAGACTCCGACAGACGCAACACTATCTTCATCTCTGTCTTTGTTCTCTATCCTAAAGAACAAGGACGAGTTTACAAAGCTGGTCTCGGGACAGTCTCCTGATAAAATGCATCACCATGGCACCTCGGCGATCAGCTTGTCTGCCTCTCGCGAGCAACGAGTTCTTTGGATTGTATACTCATGGCCTCGCAGTCTACCACCAACCAGCGACTTGAATACCAGCATTGATTGGACCGAGGCCGCGAGATCGATTTCAGGATCACAAGTGCCTTTCCTTGACTCTATTGATCTATTGCAGCCTTTCCAGGTCAGCGATTTTTGTTTGAATTTACTTTCATATGTCCGTCTTGTGTACCTTGAGTTCTTATCCAGTTGTGAGCCTGTTCTGATAAACCAACAATACAGGGACAGTCAAACTGTGTCTTGGTCAGCACACTATCGCCAGCACAGTTTCTGCGAGAAACACCCTCATCACTTTCTGCATGGATCTCGCAGTCATCTTATAGGACTCGCGAAACAACTGTCCCTCCTTCGTTTGATCAAGTCATCCTGCGCCATGGCGAAATCGATGAATGGTTTGCAAGAGATCAACAGTAAGTGTGGCATCGTATTCAAATCATACATCCAAAGAAGCTGATTTTGATGCTGGCTTGATAGATTCGAAGTTGCATGTGATAATGGCGATGCTTTGACGTGGCCGGATATGCTGCCAGATACGATGCTGTTACCGCAAAGTATTCGGCACGATCTCGTATCAAATATCTTTGAGGAGCTATGGGCCGAGGTATGTGAATATACTTTGACTTCCCTGTGCTTGTCTCTTGCTTAATGGTTTTCGGAAACTCTATGCTGAAATCAATACCTACCAGGTGTTCCCAGTCTTCCAACCGCTTCTTTTGAAGTTTGCACAAGGTGAACCGAACTGGTCAGCAAATTCGCACCATGCCGCTGGCTAAAAGCTAACCGTATCTTGTATTTTCAGAGTTCAAGCGGCCAGTCCATGCACCAAGCCAAAAGCCAGCGCCTCCGCCAGTAGATGTGGATGCCTTGGGCGACGAAGAAGAGGATGCCATCTCGGATCTGCTGCGTGCGATCACGATCCGCTCTGTTCCGCTGCAAAAACGCGAGTCTTCGGCAAGGCTGCGCACGTGTGTCCACCTTGATTCATTGCCGTCTTTACTATGTTGAGACAAACTGACTTTTATGCTGCACTACAGAGAGACAGCGGGTGGTGGCGGAGCATTTTCGCATTTTCCTTTGGCAGATGCACACACAACAACAAGCCGGCCAGTATCGGCACGGCCCTTGCAGAGACCTACATCTGCAAGATCCAATCTCACACGGCCTACTTCAGCGCGTAACCAAGAACTTCTCTCACAGGCTGCATCCGGTCATCGTCTGCAATCCAATGCAGTTGCTGCTACAAAAAACGCATCTCTTTCCAGTTGGAAACGAAACTCTTCGGGCATGCGGCTTGTCCCGCTGCCATCGAATGGGGCTGGACAGAATGGGTTCACACCCGCAATTAATGACATGATTTATGTAACAAGTCTTGGAATCGGTATTCCAAAGCAGTCAACAACACACGCTGGATGGTAGGATGTCTCTCTACGAATGGCGCATTTTGTACAGAGTACTAACAATACCACAACTCTAGGGAATCTTCGCGAGGATCGACGACGAATGCTCAACAGCATCTTGGAAAGAAACTTCCACCGATTCGATTACTCGTTAGTGGTAGCGATCCCACTAATGACACGCAGATGCCGACAAAGGCGAGTAACTAGCGACCAACAGTCATTCACCGAATCATTGTTCAGTCATCTGACTAATCTGATATGCAGCCCGCAAAGCACGTGCTCTTTGAATCAACGGTTGATCCGCCTGAGCAGCAGCGTAAGGCATCTTCGCCACGACCATTCTCAGCAAGGTCAGTAGTGTAATGCATTCTGTTGATCGCCTGATATTTGCAAGCGGGTATTGACACTGCTATGATTTGACTTGGATTGTCTTGTCTTGTCTGCAGGCGCCAGGCATCTGCGGCATTACGAAATCGGACAGTTTCACGACCCAACACAGCTTTAGAGGAATCTCGGGTAAGTTGCTTCTATTATGGCATATCGCCAACATTTCAAGCTGTTCGATGCTGCAATAGAGTTCACTAACAAAACACAAACTCGCTGCACCAGCCAATCGTCAGTGTCAAAACAACGGCAGCGTCAAAATCTCCTCGAATTCCATCGGGCTTATTTGATGACAACCGAGCCATGAGTCCTGCTTCAGGCACCAGAAGAAAACAGTCTGTTCGCAAGATCAAATGAACTCTTATTTTGTCAAGATCCGATCAAAATGGCTCTTGCTTCTATCATAGAATTCTGGTAAAAGAGAGTGTGAGTGAGTGACAGACAGAGAGGCGTGATAAAGTGAACTGGTAAAAGTCGAATATCAAAAGGGGGTATCAGGATTCATCTGTGGCTGGTGCAATAAGATCTTGCTTAGCATACTGCATTGCTGAAGTGATGCTGAAATGTGTTTGTGCACGATGCTGATCGAGAGCAGCAAGATGGCTTGCAAGTGCCACGTAAGCTTCTGGCAGATCAGAGCTATTTGTTTGCTTGGCGATTCCCGTTGCTGTTGCGTTCTCGATCTGGTTCATCTAAGCAGAAACAGTACAATCAATGCAATACGGCATTAGTTAGGAGCACTCAATCTTGCATCACCTAGCATCATGCGTCTCTGCGTACCTTCTGGCTGTTATCTGATGTGTCTGAAAGTGGCGCGACTGATTCAGTCGCCGGCTCCTGTCGCTGAGGCGGTTGATTGGTATTACCATGCCCACGCTCCTGGAGTGTTAAGCCACTCATTTCAACGGAATCCAAGGTATCGTCGTATGAGCCTCTTGGTATCTCCTGCTTATCGGCCACAGCCTTTTGATGTTGCGCCGTAGCCTGGATTTGGCTTTCTGTTGAACGAGCTTGCACATTCGCAGATCTTGGTGTGGCGGATTCTTCAGGCGAACAGGTTCGTAAAACAACACTTCCTTGAGCCAAAAGCGCGATACTGCGAGCAAAGAAGCGCTCGTGCTCGGGTGAGATGGACAGCGTCGAAGACATGAGCAGACGCTCCATTGCAGTAAACACGTCCAAAAACGAGTGTGCCGATCGGACAAAAGCATCTCCGTTTCTATTCATCAACTTTGAGATTGTTGCATCCGTGTCCTGGATCGCTTCAGCCGCAATAGAGTTGCGACGATTGTTTCGATATGCAGAGGGATAGACTGGATCGTGTGTCTGCAGAGTATCGCGGCGGATCAGCTTTGTCGATGTGTTCACGGCAGTATGCAGGTTCTTTTTCAATATCTTGGCAGTGCGCTTGAGTGTGCCAATGGTCGCGGCAACTGGAGCCATGGCAGGATGTGTCATGTAGATCTCAATAGGGTTCATTGCGCCAATACGAGCAATCTTTCTTGGGTAAACCATCAGCATCGCCTTGGTTGCTTTGAGCATATTTAGCAGTGCGTATAGCAGGCGCTGTTCAGATGGACAGTGACTGGCGCGAGACCACGCAGCCATCAGCAGCGTCGCGTTTTCGAGCGTCTTGAAGTTCTGGCGATAAGCAGATGCCATCAGAGTGGCTTTCCCCATGAAGATGGCGCGCGACGTTGACGCTCGGTCGAACATGCTTCTGACAAGGTTCGCCAGGGACTGTGCATGGAGCAGCACAGCTTCGCGGATTTCATCCCACTGCGCCAGTGCGATTGCGCCATCTGCTGTTTGGCTCGAAAAGCTTACAATTGATATACGTCCAGAGTCGATCCATGGCTCGCTTGATGCCCTGCTATTCTGCTGGAACAGACGCAGGATGATGGTAGGCGGCACAGACTCATCATATACAACACGAAGAGACTCGACTGCGAGTGGACAGCCAGATGCGAACGCGGAGCGGATCGAAGCTTGATAGGATGCCAGGATAGCCTCCACTCTAACGTGTTGAGCAAGAGCATCCACTCGTTTGTCAACAACGTGGCTTCAACAATCGGATCGCGTCTGTTCATGGGATACCTAGCAATAGTGGCTGTGCAGTCGTCCATGGCACCCAACACTGCAGAGATGGCTGCATTTGAGGCTTCGCTGCCTGCAGCAGTGGCTGCCTGGATATGCGTATTCATAGTAAACTGCAAGATTGTTAAGCAAGATGCCAGACAACTCTGAAATTGTATCGATCGGCATGATATTTATTTCTTCACGCCAGGATACGTCCATTGTCCAGGAGCAGGAGCCTCTTCAAGCGGCTCCCATGGCTGCAATACATTAGATGAAGTTGGCGGTGGTCATTGACAGGAGAGATCGATCGAGTCAGTCCAAGAATGAGCCAGCAGGCAGCAATGGCGATAATCAGGAAGCATTCTTCTGATGTACCTTCCACTCCGCCATCTTAGACACGAGCGACAACTCATCGTTTGCCTGCTCGATGAGCTCTTCGATCTGGCCAATGTTGAGCTGCTTCTCAAAGGCACTGACATCGGGCGAGGATTCCAGCAAGCTGAGTCTGTGGTTGATGAGCGCAACAGTCGACGTCTTGTAAACCGAAGAGTCAGGCAGGCCCTTGAGAGAGCCAAGAATGCGCGAGTACAAGTTTGCCAAAACTGGCTTTGGGTCTGGGTGGACAGCAAGTCCGCAGATTCCAGTTGTCTGGCGATGCAGCAGCAATCGTCGTTGTGGTTGTGGTTGTCGTTGTTGTTGTCGTTGTTGTTGTCAAGATGGTCATTGTCAGCACTAAAGCAAACGAGCACACGCAGCAGCCTGAGTTGGTCGCTTGCGAGTCTATGGCTGCAACAGCAGCACCAGAGGTGTGTGTGGCAGCAGCAAGAGTATGCAGACTAGGAGCAGCAGCAGCGGATTCTGATGGCGCACCTTCTTGTATGCGGGTGTGGCGGCTGCTTGCAGCAGTGGGCGGAAGAAGCGCATTCTGGCGGTGTTGCTCTCGATGCTGTGGAAACCTTCAAATTCACTCAAAAGACTCGCACTCGCACTCGCACTCGCACCACCAACAGCAGCACCAACAGCAGCAGCAGCAGGGTCGCTGTCCACTGGCCAGTCTGCTGCGGTGTGATGCTGTCTCCGCTAGCACTGTACGCTGATAGAACGGCCCGAGTTTGGCAGCAGGCGTCGTGCTTGGATCCTCGGCAGATCGCATCTGTGCAGGGCTGCGATGGATAAATCCGCAATTGCGGCTTTCCCTCCAACATACAAAGTATTAGTGCACAGTCACTCGAATCGACGCCAGTGATTGCGACAGTATGCGCCCCTTTCTAATTGGCGTCGGTGGCGCCTCATGTTCTGGCAAGAGCAGCCTGACAAACTGGTTGGCAGTTATCTTTGATGCCGCAGTCATTCACCAAGACAAGTTCTATAAGAGCGACAGCGATATCCCGTTGCTCAATGGAGTCGCCAATTGGGACTGTCCCGAGGCGATTGATACACCTGCATTTGTTGAGTTACTCCGGCATGCCAAGAGCCCTAGCAACACGGAGCAGCAGTTTGAGGGTGCTCTGGGCGACAATCGGCCGCAGCTGTCGAATGATCAGGTCTTGCCTGAAGTCCTAGAGAAGCTCAAGTCGCAGGCAAAGGCAGCATTGGCAGTCGCAGGCAGATCCATCATCCTTGTGGACGGCTTCCTGCTCTACGAGAATCCTCTGGTGTTTGGCGAATTCGATGCCGGATTCTTTCTGCAGGCATCGTTTGAGACGCTGCTGCAGCGCAGGAATGCTCGAGAGAGATACGTCACACTGGAAGGTTTGCTGTCTGCTCCATGTCCTGCTGCAGAAGCAAACGCCATCCAGGATTTGTTGCTGATTACTGGTCATGGCTCGCTGCGTGTTGGCAATCATGTGCGGTAACCGACAAGAAGGCTACTGGGAAGATCCGCCAAACTATTACCAGGAAGTTGTATGGCCTGCATATCTTGCCAACAACAAGCTCATTCTCGATGGATCGCTTGCCAAGACATATCCCAAAATGGACGCTTCGCTTGTCAAGCTCGACACGGAGACTGCATCGATACAGGACAATGTCTCTCGCGCCGTTGCTGTGATATGCGACTGGCTGCTTGGGAACAACTCGCAAAAATGAACACCTCGATACATTCACTACTTGTAGATCCAGTTGGCGGGTGATCAGTCTAGGCAGATCTCAGCTTACAATCGTGTGGTGAACACGCTTTACTCAGATCTCCGCTATATGGCCAGAATTGCAAACAAGGCGGAGTTTATGCCAAGATCAAGACTCTATCCAGCTCGTTGCTTACTCGCCGATGCAATGCCGCACAAATGCATCCCTGTCAATTCCATTCGTCGAATCCTTGCACTGCCTGCATCCCTATCAATCCTGGTGCTTGCCATCAGCGCAACGCTGCTGACACTCTCGCTCGAACCGCAGCTGTCCATCTCGTTCTCGTTCCTTTGGACGGCAACATCATCTGGTCGGCTGAGCGGAATATCGCTGCCAAGCAACGGTAAAGGCGTATCCTTGGCAGACAGACCTCAGCCCCCAGTCGCAGAACGCCGGCCCATCTCGCTTACCCTGCACAATGTGACGCTTGTTGACGACTATGGCTGGTTGAGACACATCGAGTCGGATCATGCCGTCACAGAGTATATAGAAGCCGAAAACAACTACACAAAAGCATACTTGCAACAGCATGCAGCATTGCACCAATCACTCGTCACAGAGCTGCTCGATCAGCCACAGATGCCAAGCAAGCGATACAGCCCTTGTCTTCCAGTTGACGATGGCATGGACAACTTTTGGGAGTTTTCAGAGCATTTGTTCTGGACAACATTCACAGATCCAAGTGGATCTTCCTTGCTTCCATATCCCATCTACAAGCGGAAGCCGCTACGTTCTTCATGTTTCTGTGGGAACTTGACCAACGCACAAGATACTGGTACTGTCACTTCAAAAAGATCAAACCATAGCACCGCAGATGATGAAGTAGTCGTGCTTGACATGAATACCATCGTTCCGCCGAATTCATCCTATTTCTACATGGGCATCTTCGAGGTCAATCCTAACATGCAGAACCTGATCGCATATTCATTTGATCTTCGTGGATCTGAGCGGTACACGCTGAGGATCAGAGACACCAATACAGGAGCAGATCTCAATCTATCACTCCCGGAGATCTATTACTCTGTCCGCTGGGCTGAGCTTGATCACGGCGGCGGAATCAAATCTCAGTGGCTATTCTTCAACATTTTGAACGATACCTATGGCGTCCCAATGGCTGTTCAAAGCGTCTGCGTGTATAGTTGCATGGACGATACATTTCGCATACCGCAGATTCTGTACACGGAGCCTGATATCTCATTCACAGTCGAACTAGTTAGCACAACAGATCAACGCTTCATATTTGTGCAGGAAAGTTCATGAACCATCTTTGAAAAACATATACATGTCAGCCATGATTCCTGACAGCTGTCGCACAATTTAGGTTGTGGGCCAGATCACATCTGAACTGCACTTGCTCGTTCCAAACGGACAGTCGTGGCGACTGAAGCGTGTTATTTCGCGGCAGCCCGGCATTCGATACGATCTGGATCACAGCAATGGTAGTTTCTACATGCGAACTAATGCAGGTGGACCTAATTTCGCGGTTGCTCAGATATCCCTTGATCGGCTGACTTTTGACAACCCAAACGGAGACTTGATTCCGCATAGCATGCTGAGCACCCATAATCTTGGTATCAGTGCTGTTGTGCCGCACTCGCCACGCCAGTTTATTGAAAAGATAGAGGCATTCTCGTCGCATCTTGTTGTGTGGGTTTGGGAAGATGGTCTCCGCCAAATCCGCGTTGCCAATCTGAGCGGCGAGCCGCTTTTGTTCACAAAGATGCAGTTTCATAGGCCCGACTGGCCCAACACCCAAGTTTACTCGCTGCTTCCTGGAACTGTCGCGTATATTGAGGAGCGACTCAATCGAAGAAGTACTGCCGAGTACTTTGTATTCACCAAATCATCGTTTTTGGAGCCGCGCCAAGTATACTGCGCAAGATTCGATAGTCTTGAACCAGTGCCGCTATACCAGTTCTCAGCAGCTGCTATCGATGCGGCGCAGTATTACCAGTTTCGATTGTGGGCCGAACCGCTTGATCGCGACACACAAGATATTCGTATCCCACTTTCGATTGTAAGTCGCAAGCAGCAAGAAACTAGACCTGATATCACACCTCAGCCTGCGCTGCTGCTTTCGTACGGTGCATATGGTGGCTTCATCGAGACAGAGTTCTCTGCAGACTGGTTCCCGCTGCTAGATCGCGGTATCCTTATAGCTGTGTGCCATCCTCGCGGCGATGCGGACATGGGTGGCGATTGGTACCAGGTTGGCTTTGAAATTGTATTATCTAAGCGAGCGCAGACCGAGCTGCAGCTAAACCCGATGTTGCCTACACAGCAGGGCAAGTTTGATGACAAGTCCAATACATTCAAAGATACACGAGCGTGTTTAAAGGCGCTTGTGGATCTAGGGTATGCAAGGCAAGGGTCTATTGCTCTTAAAGCACGTAGCGCAGGCGGTCTAATAGCTGGAAACGCCATCTCGTGGAAGCAAGATGGAGTTGGCGCTGCAGCAGATGCAATTGTTGGTATGGTGCCCTTCATAGATCCTATACACGATCTTATAGATCCATCGGTACCGTGGACTGCGTTTGAATGGTATGCCAACACTTTGCATTCCCATTCAGCAATCCATACCCTAACTCAATCCTATGTGCCTTATCATTTCTCAGGTTTGAGTGGGGAAACCCAGCCAACAAAACCATCTTTGATGCAATGCTGGCATACTCGCCGTATGAGAACATTGCAACGGGATCTCAGCCTGCTGTAATGCTAACTGCAGGCATCCAAGATCCTCGTGTGCCGTTCTGGGAGCCAATCAAATATGCTGCTAAACTACGACGACACAAAACCAACGAGGGTATTGGGACGACCAACGCATCAAACCAAGCAGCAGCGGCAGCATTAGCTACAACACCGCTACTTCTGCGTGTATACGAAGCTGGCCATTTTGAATCGATGGATAGTCGTGCACGCGCCGAAGAGCTTGCCGACTGGTACACATTTATCATTGCTCAAATCATCGGCGACTAATCGCGGCATTCTTGTGTTTGTGATCGGATCAGATCAAACAGTTTGCGATTAAAAGTCTCGGCGTTGCCTACTGTGCCCTCAGCTTTATTTTGTTGTCGCCACCAGATTGTCTTGAAGCATATTCGTCTGATTCATCTGATTCAATCTATTTCTTCTCAAGCAGTGACTTGTAATACTCGTGAGCTTTGCGGATGGGTTGGATGATCTGGTCCTCCATGTCTGGAAGCACCTTGCTGGCAAGTTCAAAAAGCGGAATCATCACAAACCCAATGAACCCAACTTTTCAAACGATATCCGCATCCCCCCCCCCCCCAGAATCAGCGGCACGGTTCATGAAAGGGTCAGTACAGATACACCAGATCGTTGGAGTACTGGTAGTGTTTAACTAAAAGATCGGACCTGGTATATCCAACAGCAACAGCATCAGCAACATACCTTGTGCACTTGGCTTTGTGACTTTATCGCGATCCATGAATGGTGCTGTTGGCAGTCCTTCTGCCTTTTCACGATCCGACTGGCCGAAAAACTCTTCCAGCAAGTTGTCGACCCACGGCTCCGAAACATGTTTCGGACGCACCTCATTACTGATATCCGAGCACTTGATGAGCATCTGAAACAGCGAATGGCGGTGTGTGACATCCTCATACGAAAACGTTTCTGTGATCGATTTGAATTTGCCCAGAATCTCGCCGTGCTTGGCCATATCTGTTGCCAAAATACACATGATGATGATCTTGCGCACTTCTTTGTAGTCGGCCGTTGATAGACCACTTAGTATGTTTGTGTCAGGGTGGTGCAAGATGCTGAACAGCACCGCTGTGTAACACAGGGGTCGAGAAATAGCAGAGTTTATAAGCACATAATATCAGCGATCAGGCAAAGCAATGCCACTGAATGCAGCGATGCTGTTTGCGCATACCTGAATGGTGGTTCTCGAGAGGTGAGATGTCATTGTAGGTCGTCGCGAGTTCAGTGCAAGCATTGACTTGGTACGCGTTGTTGAAACCTGGATGATCCAGATCATGCTGCATTGTTCGTTGCGTTGTTACATAGCAGAGTCAGTAGCTAGCCTCATAGCCGTATAGAGTGGACAAAGGTTTCTACATTATCGCATTGTGTGGCACATCTACGATCAATAAACTCACGCCGATGGCAGCAGTAATCAGTGCAAGCTTTTCCAATGGAGTAAAGTGCTTGTGAACGCCTGTTACATGTAACAAGGCGAACATCTGGAGACCTCGCATGCACCATAGATTAGAGAGGCAGTATGGTAACCAGAATCATTTTCACATTGTCAGTAACGTCGGCATGCTGCGAACAAGGCACATTGAAGCAGTCAAAGCTATCGTCATCGCGGGTTTCAGACCATTTGAGACACGCAGAAGCAGTGCTGGAAATTATGGAATGGATTTTTGTTGTACATGTGCTTGATCATGTGCAGGAACGAATGCAGCTTCTCAATCGAGATGTTGAAGGTCTTGATCAGCCCAAACTCCTCATACATTTGAGCAAGCAAGTGTATCAGCTCGGATTCGCGAAATAGCCAGATATCAAACGTTGGCTTCTTCATCTGTTCGTAGATCTCGCGAGACATCTGATGGTCGATTGGCTTGACGGGCAACTGTAGCTGCTGTAGTGCTCGGTGGACACGGCGAGTTGATGGTTTCTGCGAGACACGCTCCTTTTGAGTAGTGTATTTTTCGATTTGCTGGTACATCAGATAAAGCAGTCTGTGTTAGTATGTCGATAGTCACATCTACTATCGCTGCCACAACTGACCTCGACTTTGAAACTGACTGTCCGGATACTTTTGCTCATTTCATCTACATCCTTGACCAGCGATGCGACGGCGCTTGAGGACTCTAGTATATCCCAAATTGCACCGTTTGTGCCTGTTCCGCGATCCGAGTATTTGGCTGGATATATTTACTCATTTTGGTTAGTTTTGACCATTTTAGCCTAGGCTATTCGCCACTGCTGTTTCTATTTGCCAATGTATGCGGGAAGCCGTTGTGGGATTTCGATGGGCGACATTGTCACTCGGCATCTGACAATCTGTTGCTGGATTGCAGCGCTTCACAACGCGAAAACTATGCTCCAGTAGCAACACGCAGCACATTGGCAAAAAGCACATGTGCGAGTCGTAACGACGAGCTCGACCGCTTTGGACTGCGGCATTATGGCTGATAGAGGCATGGGATCTACACACCTGCTTTTGTTACGAGCCGATAAGGCTTGTCGGCAGTGTTGGCAGGGATATGGGGTCCAATAGGCACGAGCGTGCCAGTTTGGGAATATAGTTTTAGAACGACTGGATCATCTGGTATTGCGGCACCTGCAGCCTTCCGGATGGCTCGGTGGACTTCGCGTGTGCTATGTGATGTTGATATTGGGGTGCTGAACGACTGCGATGTGCCGTCAATGGCCAGATGGATTTCTGTCGTGGCCATCGTCTATGACGATAATTGTGTTGTTTGTGCTTTCTAAGATCTGTGTTTATTCGTGCCAAACTTTTGCGGAGAAGCTGGCGTTGAGACGGCCATAATCACACCGAAATTGAATAACGGTCAACAAGAGTGCACCGTGTGCGAAGATGTCCGCTCTAATCGAATAGCCGACGGATGCTTACCAAGATCCCGATGCAGAGCGCAGATCGCAGCAGATACCTGGATATTCTGTAGATTCAGATGTGACACTCGCAGTCCTTGCAGGCAGCGACCGACTTGTGCGAAATGCAGGCGCGATGACTGTACAGCATGGCATTGATTGTGTATTTGCACTTATATCTGTAGCTGTATTTGGATCGCATTGTGTGGCTGGCCAGTGGCCAGTCGCCAGTCGCGCAAGTTTGACAGTCAAAAGAACGAAAGGCGGACTCGGCCCAATGACCAAAGTGACATATTCACTCGGCGTAAAGACCAAGCGGGTGTCCAGCACGCTCGCAAACAGCAGCGATGCTGCTGCATCGGCCACTCTCAGCATCCCCAAACTGACTCGTCAGCACACAGCCGCGCTTGAGCTTGCCGAGAAGAGCGGCAATGAACGGGCAGTGCTGGCGAATCTCGAGGCGCTTTCGGACATCTTTGCAGGAACAGAAGACTGGGGAAAGGCAATGATGCTTTCGAAGCGACAGCTGCAGCTGGCGGATAAACTCGGAGAACATCGACTGGCCATCATGGCCCTCAAGCGGCTTGCCAATGCATGCTCGAGCATGAAGTGTGTTCATATGGCGCTTCGATCATGTATCCGCATGCACCGCTGCCAAGTGATGGTGCATTTACTCACTCATCCATGTCTCGTTGAATGCCACACACCGCTGTGCTTGCACAAATACGACAGCTTTGCCCCAATCAATCCTGGAACCGTCGATCTGATGGAGCGAGCAGGGTGAATATCTGCTTATTAAATGCTCGAACTGCTTGGTCGTAATGCACTTTCTGATAGATCGATTGCATTGGATGCTCAATCGCGATGAACATTCTACTGCACAGAAACATCGATCTTGCAATCAGTTACATCGAGCAGCGTCTGCAGCGAGCCATCAAGCTTGGCGACTCTGAAGAAGAAATCGATGCATATCTTGCTCTCTCTCCGGAACTCATCAGTCGCAGGTTCGTTTCGATTGCCATGGCAGTTTGGATGGCTCGATGTAAAATGCAGACCACAAACAAGCACACAGGCTGATCGATGACGATATTTATCTATGCAGCGAGCTGGAATTAGAGCTCGGCGACGAAGATACTGCGCAGATATTTCTTGAAAAAGCCAGCGCGAGTCTCAAAACAGTGCTTCACAAAGTCAACGAGAGCAGTAAGTTTCTAAAGCTGACGATTGTGCGAATGGAAGCCGCGACATGCTAGGCCTAAGCTTACACGTCGCTTCGTGTTGATGCAAAGCTCTAACGTCAGACCAAAAAGAGGATGCAAAAGGCCAGATCTCGATGAATCATGGCATCATTGAGAAAATACATGGCAGAATTGACTCTGGCATTAGAGCAATCATGTATGCTCTCAGAATCTTTCAGAAGCAAGGTTTGAACTAATATGGCGGCCGATCCCGCTGCTCTTCTTTGTTTTGGGTGTAGATACGATTCGCGAAATAAGCTAACGCTGGCATTAGGCGATCTCGCGCAGCAGGCAAAGGCGTTTTTCAACTTGGCGATTTGCTACGACGCCAAAGGAGACACTAAATTTGCTCTCGAGGTAAGTGATTGTATCCAGTGCTCGTCCTATCAAACCTTGATCAATGTGGTTCTGACAATCGTGTATGCTGCCTCTGTAGCATGGATTGCGAGTGGAAAGTATCTATGCGACTATGGGTCAGACGCGATCACAGCTCGAAGCTATATGGGACAACTGTAGGTTGCATATTTTGATACTATGCAGAGCCATACCGGCATTCGCGGCACTGATTCTGAATATGTCGATTTGGTGGTCAGGCACACGATTATACAAACTTCATAGACTGGGCGAGAGAGTCGCGAGATTGGAGCGATATATCGGTTAGTCAGATTTCTATAAACTCTCCGCACTTACAGCCGCATGCAGCTTGATTCTGACCAAGCGTTGTTTGCAGAGCTGTGTGTGATTGAGGAAGATCGTCAAGCCGAGCAATCAGGAAGAGTATGTTAAACACGCGCCAATGTTGTTGTACATCACTGAGCTGATTGACTCTATTCGGTTGCTTCAGGCTGCCCTTCGAAAAGCGAAGCGAGATGTCGAGCAGTTGGCAGAGTCCAAGTTACTGACAGAGGGCATCAGGCAAGCGCAGATTCGCAAGGATTTGCGGACAGAATTCCAGTTGCGCGGAGATCGTGGGCAGATATTCAGGTTTGGGATCAATAGACTGCTGGATGTATAGTCATACTTTAGAGCGAGTGCTACCTGGTCACTGCCGCTAACATGGATCGCTTTAGTGATCTGGACATGCTCGCCGAAGCCATAGACGATCTGCGCGAGCAGAAGCAGCTTGGTCAGAAGCTCAAAGTCTCAGACACGCTGTTGAATGCAACAATACTCAAACTTGGTAACGCTTGCCGTGAGAACAAACTGCATCGAAACTCACAGATACGCGTCTAACTTGACTATAGGCCATCTGTATCATGCTGCAAATATGTATGTAGAGGCTGCAGATTGTTTCAGGTCCATACTGAAGCACGAGGCATCCTTGGATGACGAAACAAAGCTGCAAGCTTACTGCGGTTTTGCACGAACGCTGCCTCACGACAAAAACGCGGTAATCGACTGGAATCTTGACTGGCATCTGTAGTCCATGCGCAGCACGATCGTTATCCTGACATCTCCACTCTGTCTGTCTCTCCCTATCACTATGCTCGTATACAGAACTTTTCATTATGCGAGAGGGCATTTAGCGATATCAATACTCTGGCGGAGGATATGAAGCGGCCCGATATACAACAAGAGTTTCTGCTGATGCTGTACAATCTGTATTCGCAGAAAAACCTCGCTGACAAGATGCGTATCTGTGCTGCACAGCTGAAGCGCGTTGAGAACTTGCTACAACAGGACTCGTATTTTACAAGCTCAGCTGTCAGTAACCAACTGCTTGGTATTGCTTTGCCTGTAAACTGCGTCAAACAAAGTATGGCTACTAACTCCTTACGCCCGATTGGAATCGGAATAGGCGGACGACGACCTTGGATCTATAGGTTCGGGATCTGAGGAAGCACCGACACCGATGCGGCAAACCGGGGCTGCGAATGCCGGTGCAGGCTCAAGTAACCAATCTACAAGACTGCGAAGGCCCATCGAAATGCCGGTTTCAGAGAGTCCGCCGCGTCTATCGACTCATGGCGATAACCGCACAAAGACCTCACGAGAACGTGCTGTCGATGTTATCAGTGTGAGTGATGGCGATGAATACGGCGACAGCGATGATGGCGAGTTTCCAGCGCTTTCCAAGCTTTCGTCGCGAAGCGTAACCAAGAACACCCTGCCAGAGAAACAAGCAAGATCAGCAAGCCAGTCACACTCTGCCAAGAGATTGAAGCAATCCAGGTAGGACTCCCTTGTGCAACTGGTCTAGTGACTCTACATCATCGCCAACTGATGATGATGTCGATGCTGCACGACTCAAGATCAAAAGCAATCCTATCATCTTCGCCGCCATCACACTCCAGCTCTCCAACCAGCCTGCATCCATCAGCTCGATCTGCAACCAATCAAATGTCCGAGAGCCATGGACGCATAAGCAAAATACAAGAGGACTTGACTGCAACAGATGATAGCAGCGAAACCGTTATTCGCCCTGTCGGCCGATATAGCCGAATCGCGTCATCACCATCGGTTGCATCGCCGATTCAACTGCCAGTTCAGATGCCTGCCGAGCAGCCAGTAGTGCCGCCAGCTACCGCTGATCTCGATGAAATCGAAATTCAAGAGCATGCAGCACTGCCAGGTGTGTTAGAATCAGTGGCACCAAGGATATCTCTGCTTCAAACACCAATCAAGCCAGGTTCCGCTGGCGCTCGTGATGATACGACTGTGACACAGCTCAGTGATGCGCAGCAACCAGATCCATGCACTGCCAAACAAGAAAACACAGCATTGACTGCACGATCAACACCCTCAACAAGCTTTCGCGTTGAGCTCTGTGGTCCAGATCAGCGCACCAGTGGATTTGATGTTCTGCTGCCATCACAGCACGATGGCGATTCAACTCCAAAAAACAGTATGGTGGCTCAAGAACGAAGCGCGTCGCCATTACCGCAGTATATTCACTGCACCTGTAAGCCTCTATCCATTCACTTTGCAATACCGACTTGTCTAACCATTCTGCTGATCGTATCTTGCTTTTCATGTTTGTGTGTGCGTGCGTCTGCAGCCTCCTAAACTCAATCTGGTGATATCGAGTGTAGGTGAGCCTGGCGGTGAAGGTGGCCGTGTGCTTGATGATAGCGAGCCCATCGCGACTGCAATCCCCACATCTGATGGGCAAACTGTTCGTGCTGTGCCGGTAGTACCGCTTTCTAGCACGATTCCGTCCCTACCCACCAACCACCGCATCAGCAGCAGCAATCTGGACTGAGACAATAAAAGCACAATAATAACCAAACAAATGTAAAAAGGAGAAGAACAGATGAACAGCACAGTGATTTGAGACATTTTATGATGATGTAAATGCTTTTGTGGTCATTCCCCCGTGTCTTTCCCCTTCCCCTTGTGTTAGTTCGAACCAAGAACACGCACAAGAGTCTTTCCAACATCCGTCTCCATGACATCCAGATCAGGATGTTGGAACTTCTGTTCGAGAACATGCTCTAGCAACCGACGCATACCCTTGACAAGTGCTGGACCGTCGCGACCATCATGCACCATGTCACAGCATGTCAGCACCCATATTATCCAATCGATCGATTTCAGTAGCAGCCATCAGAGTATACTAGACATGGATCCACTCACTTGTAACGCGGGGAAAGGCGCGGAAACGAGCAACGCCACCGACGCTGATGGCATGATCCTGATACATCATTTCCAGTTTGCCACCAAACATCAAAATAGCTACTGGTGGAGCTGGGGTTGTATCCATGATATAGATCTTGGATGTGGCGAGCTTACGGTTGAACGAAAGATGCGAAAATTGAAACTTGTTGGCTGAAAAGAGTGACGATGATGGATGGATAAACACGCGACCTGAACTCGCAAGATTCATACAAAAAGGCAGATACATCATTATCATTCAAGTGTCAGTGGCTCGCAAGATGCTTTTCTTGGCAGGGTCACGAGGGAAAGGAGAGTGATGTGATCTGGGTGGGTGACTGTCATACCATCATCTTTGGTGAAATAGCGAATATCCTGGGGTCGCGAATCAACAGCAATAGTTCCATTGGCTGTTTGGTCGTATTGCTTCTCAGGCAGCTGGATGCGTGCAATATTAGGATAGAGACCTGCAGTGACCATGGATTTGATAATCCGAGCATCGAACGACTGTGCATTTGCATCGTAGCCAGGCATCACATATCCGAGATCCTGCAGCACTTCCAAGAACTGTAGGCGACGATCCGAGATCGCTGAAAGCGTGATGAACGACATGAAATTCTGAAAATGTATCGGATCAAAACTGAGTGAGTGCGGGAGAGATGTCTGCAATCAGCTGGCTTGCGCATCGCTCTGGATCTATAACACTCACCTCCTGGCAAAACTGGCGACGCTTGCTGGTCGAGAGTTTCTCCCACTGATTGAATGCATTGCATACTGTCAACAAATCGCTTTCTTCGACTGCAAAGCGCTTTCGAGCCCTATTTTATGATAGTGTTAGTCAAAGAGAAACTAGTTGGCTCGTGCTAAACATCTTGTTTGTATGACAAACAGCACACTCACTCTGTCGCCTCGGCTTGCTGCTCGGGCTCTGATGGGAACAAAAACGGGCTCTTTTCGCTCAGACATGCCGCGATGGTCAAGCACGGATCCAGACATCCAAAGATGGCACCGAACCTTCAAAATCAAACCACGGCGGAATTCATCAGATAAACACATTCTCTTTGACTTGTGGCAGTTACAACCTATATCGCGATACTCACAGTAGCATTTTGGAGAGTCGCAGGTCGGCAGGAATCGATGCCATGTGTTTACCGAGGTTTGTCAGTCGATCCTTTTCGTCAAGTGCACTGACAGCCTCTAGATACTCGATGGCTCGATTGATGCTATCGATTTTAGGCGGCGTGATCGCCTTCGATAGAAATCCACCAAGATCTTCGATTTCCATGGCACGAATCTGCAAGCACAGCTGCTCGAGCGGAATGCGCAGAATCTCTGGATCTTGGTGTGCTTTCATATTAGCACGCTCAAAGTGGCTCGAAAAAAGACTTGAAACAGATGCCCGGCTTCACACGGCCAGCACGACCACGTCGCTGCTTGCAGGCTGCGCGAGAGCACCATGTCTCTGACAAAGTAGTCACGCCTTCCTGTACATTGATTTCTAGAAACAGAAGATCGTGGAAATGAGAATGGTATCGCAGCCAGCAGTGCAAGCAACCTAAATGCCTACCTTTGAGTTTGCCTGCATCTATCACAAATACAACATCATCGCTGTGTTTGAGGTGAGTGGTGATGTCAGAAATGCAGCTTGATTTGACATCGAGGACGAATGGTGCTTACATTGTAATGGATGTCTCTGCAATGTTGGTAGCAACAACAACTTTGCGCTCGCCTTTACGCGTTGGTTTAAATATGCGTGATTGTTCGCTATTCGACAAGTTGGCATGGAGTGGATAGACTAGAAGGTTGTCCTTTTGTGACGACGCAATAGACTTGAGTGCATCCATGCATCGCTTGATCTCCAGTGCACCTGCCACCAGTAAACGCAAGGATGATAAGTATCTGAATCACACAAATACAGCTGATGCACCCTGCACGAGTATAGCTTGCCTGGAAGAAAGATAAGAATGGCACCATCATCGTAGCTGGTACAAATATGCACCACAATAGAGGCAATCAGCTCATAGCTGATCCGTAGACTTTTGGAGCGCTCGGCAGCAGCTAAAGCATCGCGCACAGACTCGTCCAGGTTTGACTCGTTCCACACAGCGTCAAAGCCATCTGGTTGGCGCTCTGATCCGTTCGAGTTGAGTTTGGGATTTCTCTTGCTTTTAGGGATATCTGGTACATACTGCACAAGATCTAGGATCTTCTCAAGGTAGATGTCCTTGACAGGATGCGTGAAGCCGGGGATAGAAATAACATTGCAGTCAAAGTAGGCCATGAAAGTGTCGGCATTGATCGTGGCACTCATAAGTATAACACGCAGATCAGTCCGCTTACGCATCAAATCGCGCAGAAGGATTAGCAAAAAGTCGCTATCGACGCTGCGTTCATGCACTTCATCGACAATGACGTGGCTGACTTGAGTAAGGTTTGCATCACTAAGCAGCATGCGCAGCAGGATTCCTGTGGTGCAGAATGTAAGCCGCGTGTTATCGCTGCGACATGTATCGCCGCGCACAGCATATCCGACGGAATCGCCAACATCCTCGCAGCGTTCGTCGGCAACTCTGCGGGCAAGCGATATCGCACTGAGTTTTCGAGGCTGGGTACAGATAATGTTGCACTGGACAGCTTGCAGAGTTGCGATGAAATCCTCAAGGATGAACTGGCCAACCTGAGTTGACTTTCCACTGGATGGCAGTCGAACACAGGTGCACAGGATTAGTTTGTGGTCGCTTGAGTTGATAGTTGATCTACTGCTTACCATCCTGTTTCACCGCAAAGAACAAGCGCCTTATTTGAACGAATCTCACTACAGATGGATTCTTTGAATGCTGCAGATGGTAGCCTCTGCCTTGCACTCTGCATGCTGATGTATGTAGGCGTCTGCTGCTTCTGTTTTTCCTTTTCAAGGTACTCTTCGTTTGACAATCCCTTGGAGCGCTTGGTGCGATGGGGTCTATTCGAGTCCTTCGCTGTCTTTGGTCGAGTATTTGCAGGTTTGAGATCCGCTGGTTGATTTCGACTGATGATGGGTGACTGCGATGAAGTGTTTGTTTGAGGCTCTGATGATGGCATCGATCCAAGATTATTGAAGATTGAGAGGTTTGAAAGAGGCGGTGGATTGTCGATGACGCCAGCAGCCGTTTCTTGAAAGAAGGAGATAATACCAAAGATCATTGAATTACCGACCAGTTGCAATGCCTCTTGCATGAGCCGTTGCACCAGGCTCAGCCGGATATACGATGGAAGATCTGCAGCAACAACAATTGCTGGCAGTTCGTAAGGATATGTCGAGTGTGATGAGATGTAGAAGCCGAGTGAAAACTCGAGCTTTTTTGTATGTTCGGGTTGAACTTTGACAGTGGCGGAGATGCCATCAGTGGAATGCAGCACATCGACGTCGGAACCATAGATGGATTGTATCGCATCTAGCTCATCGGCAACGAGTGCTTGCAGGCTATCATAGTCCGGGATATCTTCGATAACTGCTGGCTGATCGTCATCAAGAAGTAAGCGACACAACATCTCAAGTGCCAGATGCTCGTTGCCTTGAGCAGCCTCAAGCTTTTGCGCACATGCATTTCGCGGGAATCCCCATGAGATGAGGCGCTGCAGTGCATACTCGATCGACAGCGACTTTGTTGTGTGGCGAGACATTGTGAATGTCGAGTGGATGATCCTTCCTAAGCTCTCCGGGAAATCGTCTTCTGGCACATGCGCGCAAAGCCACTCCATGATTCTGTCTGGATCACTGCTGAATGTAGCAGCTTCCTTGACATGCGCGAGTCTGAATCCTTTTGCCACAAACTTCTTGATGAGAGCCTCTTTGCTTGATGGTTCGACTGCTTGTTGTTCGTCTGTCTCGCCAGCGTATGCAGCGCCAAATGTCGAACGAAGAAGCTCTTCGATTGCGCGAATGTCGCTTGGCGACATACTGATTGAAGGGTATTCAAGCCAAGGCCCAATCTGCTCGTTCTTGGCCTTATCCGAGGCTGCTCGTTCGCGTTCGCGAGCTGCCTTTTCCTTCTCGCGCTCCTTGGTTTCCTGAACAAGGAAAGGATCTGGCGCATATTCCAAAGCGGCCGTAGGCGGAGGCAGTAGCTTGCGCTCGTTTTCGAATTTGGCCCATAAGTCTCGCTGGTTGGGCGGCAGCAGTCTGTAGGCAGATGTATTTGACGATACCCTGTGCAGCACATAAGTCGCGGCAGCCTGTGGATGGCATGTTGGAATGGGCAATCAACCATGGAGGACGAATGGTTTTCGTGAGCAATGGTTGTGCACCAGGATGCAAGTACAAGCCATCGCGGCCCTGTTGAAAGCACAGCCAGCAGCCAGCAGCCAGCAACCAGCAGCTTGTACCCAAGACCTACATGCTTGGCTTCCTGCTCAGACTCGCAGATTTCAGGCGACATCCAAGACACCTGGCGGGTGTCGCTGATCTTTTTATCAAAGACAGACAGAATGACAAGACATTGCCAGCCATTGGTCGGTTTAGGCGCCTTGCGAGGATGAAAGACCGGCTTATGCCATCCTTGTTTCTGGCAGTATTCGTGGAGCAGATTGAGAGGCGTCTTGCCGGTCCAGCTTGTCCCATAAAGCTGTTGTTTTTGAGAAAGCTGCGGCGGTTGCGGCTCTGCAACGGTCGAGCCGGAAGCAGCACCCGACTTTGGTTTCCCCTTTGCACCTTTGGCGTCTTGCTGTGCTGCTGCAGTTGCTGTAGCTGTAGCTGCTGCTTTTGATTTGCTGCTACTACTACTGCTATTGTTTCTCTGGGAGTCTGTTGCTCTAATGATCTTTGGCGGCATTCTCAGTCTCAATCGATATATCAAGCAAAGAAAAAGAGCTGATGTTTTGCAATTTCATTCGAGCATCGCCATCGTGATGACCATAACACTTCTGACCGGATTGGCTGAGGTGATTGTTGGGTCAGCCCGCTCTGCTTAAACAATCTCTTCATCGAGATTTATGGACTGGGAGCGAATTGGCTCGACAGACTTTTGTAGATATCCACGCGAGAGACCGATTTTCCTATTGAGTTCACGAGTTTCCATCTCGATGGTTGAGATAGAGCGGATCTCACGCTCGAGGCGCAGAGTCGTGGCAATCGAGTCAAAGGTCTCTGTTTGGTCGTTGAATGAGACCATGCCTCTATCAGCATGGCTGATGGAGGCAAATACAGATTTCTTTGTGATCATGTGCAGGACATGATCTTCTGCCTGTTTGTCGGCATCAGCCTCGGTGATACCAACAGACTTGGCAATGTCCGAGAGCGAGAGCGTCAGGTATGTGGTTGTGAGCTGCTTGATCTTGCGCCGTACAATATCAGACAGGCATTGGTTGATCAAACCAACAGTCTTGTCAGCAATAAACTTCTCAGCAAACTGATTGGCCTTTGCAAGAGCACGAGCGTGATTGAGCGACGAGAAAGCAGTGGCGAATTCAGAGTAGTGGAAGGTGTGGGCACGGCAGGCGCGAGCGACGCAAGGCGAGACCGACTTTTGCAGTGGAACAACGTCACCATAGAGTAGCAGAGCGACAAGCAAGTGGTGCTTGTAGGCCTCAATCTGGACAGCCGAGGGCACGATGCTGGGTACGCACAGACACACATCAAAGAAGTGCAATGCATCGCGGAAGCGTTTCGCGCCGATAAGAGCCAGGCCGCCATAGTAGTAAAACAGCAGAACATCAAGGACACGGGTCGGAGCCACAGGCGAAGCGACATCGCAGATGCCCAAAGCGAGCGAAGAATGCTGCTCTAGATTGTGGTTGTTGATGCTGCTTGAGGGAGCGAGAATGGCAAAGTCGATTGCACGAACAGCGACAGCGTAGTTCTTTGCAAGCAGCGCAAGCCGCAGCAGCATCACATGCAGCGGCGTGATGTGCACAGCGGCGGCGCCAGCGACCACGGCGTCGTTGAGCCTCGCCACCAGCGGCTGCAGCACCGCGACACCCACAGCCGCACTGCGCTGCGCTTCGGCCGCAGCCACAACGTGCTCGCCCAGCAGCGTCAACTCGCTCCCACTCGCACCAGCAGCGACTCCCGTTGATGCTCCAGCGCAGACGCTGAGCTGCCGCGCGTCGAATCCAAGTGCAAATCGCCGTGCAGTCGCAAGCAGCCGCACAAGCGTCGCTCTTGCAGCCACGCTCGCACTCGCACTCGCACTCGCACTGGTCCCCGCCACTGCCACAGTCACTGAACTGGTCGCTGCCCCAGCACTCGCTCCTGCTCCCGCTGCTGCTGCCGCCTGTGCAAGCGCCTGCTGGAATCGAGCATTGAGAATCACAAGAAACGCAACCGACATCTGTCCAACGTCAAGATGCTCCAGTGGATCAACGCCGTTGCTGAGCACTCCGGCGACGACTGCGAGCGGTAGTGCTGCCAGGGTCTTGTACACATGTCGCTGCTGCTCCTCGGTCAGCACCGGCGGGACTGGCGACGATGGCGATGCTGCCGCCTGGGCTGCGCTCGCCCGCTGGATCGCAAGCAGCTCGTGGATGAGAGGGTCCATCGTGTGTTGAGACTGTTGTCAGAACTGCGTCAACTGCAACAACCATCGCCAATATCAACAACTTGCCCAATTTGACTCTGCCTCATCAACACTCGAACAAATCAACTGGATGCGGCGCTGCTCTTCAACTGCGGCTGCTGCGGCTGCTGCCGATGCTGCGAGTATGGCCATGGGCGGTCTGCAGGATGACCCGAGCCGTCTGTACAGCTCGCCGTGGTGGCTGGGCGGCCTTGCTGTTGGAGGTACGCTCATCCACCTGCTTTCTGTGCTTATATTTGTGTCCGACGATCCCATGATCCACCAATCCATGATCGATTGCCCGGTCGCTGCTCGCATTGCATCTCTGTGTTCGTTTGTACGGCTGACATTACACCCACCCACCCCCCACGTCCAAAATCGCATACACACACTCCCTCCCTCTCTCTCCCCTGCGTCTGCTATCATCATCTCTTCTCCTCAGCGGTCCTGGCCCTCTTCACCACTGCGCTGTCGCTCTACCTCACCTTCCGCCACTTTCAGTTTTATACTCGGCCAAAGTTCCAGCGTCCAATCACCCGCATCCTGCTCATGGTCCCTACATATGCCATCTGCTCGTGGTTTTCGTTCCTATCTATCGAAAGCGCCATCTTCTTGGATCTTGTCAGAGACTGCTATGAGGGCTTTGTCGTCTACAACTTCCTTGTGCTGTTCCTAGAGTTCCTCGGTCGCGATGAGCAGACCCGTCTCGAAGTGCTGGCATCCAAATCACGTCGTCTGCTCCCCCCGCCTGCATGCTGCATCTCTCACACCCCTGGCTATCGCCACTTTCTCGGATACTGTCGACTCGGCATCATGCAATACGTTGTCATTCGCGTCTCGACAACAGTTGCTGCTGTCATCCTCGAGCTTAATGGCGTCTACTGCCCAGAATCCATGTCGCCAGAGCACGGCCACTTCTACACAACCGTGCTCAACGGTATATCGGTCGGAACTGCCATGTTCACCCTCTTTTCTCTGTATCTACCTATTCGCCACGACATCGCATCCTTCTCTCCCGTCCTCAAGTTCCTGTCCATCAAATTCATCGTCTTTGTCTCGTTTTGGTTGGGCATCGCAATCAATCTACTGGTTGCCAATGGTGTCATCAGAAACACAGAAACATGGTCCATCCACGAGTTCTCAATCTTGCTCCAAAACTTTGTTGTTCTCGTCGAAATGGCTGTCGCTGCTATCCTACACATCTGGGCCTTTGACTACTTGCCCTATGTACCCGAATCTGGTACCCCAACGCCGATCGCCGTCGGTCTATGGGATTCGCTTTATTGGCTGGATCTTTGGAACGATGCTGTCTTTATCGCTGGCTTTGTGTCGCGTCGCATCACAAAGCTTGGACGCAGGCTGGCCTGGTCTCAATATGAGCCGCTTCCAAACTCGCCTGTGCCGCCCCAAAGCAGACTGTCGATGCCTGAAGCAGATCTTGGCGATACCCAGTCGCTGCAAGACGCCGAACTGGACGGCAGAGTGCCGCATCAACAGCACACACGCAGTGCCTCCAATGAAAGCACTCCGCTTTTACCGTGACCCACATCCCCAAAAGAGGGACAGCACCAACACCAACGCCAACACCAACACCAACAATTAATAATAATAGCAATAGCAATAATAGCTAAAATATCTACATCTACAGATGCCTTTTACTGTCATTGCTGTGTATCAATACTGCTTTTTTAATGTTTTGTACTTCAATCAACTTGACCTGATTGAGCCATTGCTGATGCTGTGTGTGTCCAGATGAGAATTTGCATGTGTATGTATGTTGATGTTTGTGCTGCCAGTGCCGAGATTTGAACTGTGAGGGAACCCTGCATCGCTGCTTGCACTACCACCTCCACCACTACCACCTCCACCACTACCACCTCCACCACCACCGCCACCGCCAGCTAAATTGATTCCAACACGCAGCTTGCTCAACCGCGATGAAGTGTGGGATGCTATTCCAAGCGCAATGCTCTGCACAGTCGAGGTGGCTGTTGAATACACTGTCGCGGTGTCGTTTGTCGAACTGATCTGGTTCTGGTACACACGAATACGTCCTTGCACATCTGCAACAATCACGACTCGTCCATCCACTGTCGATCCAGACGACTGCGATGCCGATACTGTTGCATCCTCGACATTAACCGATCCGCTGCTTGCTAATTGAAGCCCACTAGACGCCGAGGCTGACATGCTCGGAGCTGTGTAGCCTGCCCAAGATTCCAGTGACCGTGGTGCAAAGACGGCTGCTGTCACGGCTGCATCAGAGGCAACAAATCGCTCAACGCCAATGTTTCTCGAGACATCAGAATGCCATTGCTTCATGCCCGTCAACACACCCGAGAAATGCTGGTTAGTCTCTGGGGGATTAGTGTCCCAAATGGTCACAAAGTTATCTTCTGACGGACATATCAGAAACTCGCCGTCCTCGGACGCATGCGCGGCGAAATGTGCTGTCTTGATCTCAGCACTTCGATATTTGCGGTAAAGCGATTTATCGCGATTGTTGAAGATTCGCAACCGAGAGTCGGATGACGTGACAAGAAATCGCTCATCGTAAGGGCTTGCTGTTGCTGGAAGCGGCAGCACAGTGATTCCAGTAACTTTGCCCCCTCCACCGCGCACACCCATGATTGTGGTTGTTGATACAGCCTGGATTTGCGTATTGTATTTCAGACCATTCGTTTCATAGAACACACAGTCGCCGTGCACGGTTCCTGCAATCACTGTGCTGCCATCGCGGTTGAATGTCACGGCAGTCACCTTGCTTTGCTGAATCTCGCTCCAATATTTGAGCTTCTTTTCAGAAATGGACCATAATCGCACACGTCCATCCAGTGATCCACTGACAAACAAACGATCATCAAAAGGATGAAACGATACCCCAGTAACACAGTCTGTATGATGGAATACGCACAGCGAGTCTGGGCACTTGATGTGCCACAAATGAACTGTGTTGTCCATTGATCCTGTGGCAATGAAGCCACCTTTTGACCACGAAATGCATGTGATTGGCAAACTGTGTTTTTTGTATATACGAAACGGTCGCGATTGGAATATCGATGCGTTCTGAGGCATATCCATGCTGGGTGTAATCGTCGCGAGCGAGGGCTGCGAAACAAGAGAAAGTAGTTTTAAAGGGGTCCGAGGAACGGCAGTCTGCGATGGCGCCTCAACCGTCGAATTTGCTCTGGACGGCGTCGCATACTCAGCCGCAGCAGCATCGCGGGGAACAGGAGGGTAACCCGAAGTCAAGGAATCAGATGACTTTGATGCACCGCGAGGTCGGCGTGCCGAAGTAGCATGCGTAGAACGACGCGCTTCGACAAATGTGCTATCTACAAACGGCTCTGTTGACGCTGGTCTCCGTCGCTCACCACTCTGCGGCTCTTCACTCGAGATACTCTCGGCTGAAAACGGCATCGAGCCAACATCGCCGAGTCGGTTTGCAACAGCCCAAATAACAAGCGAGCCATCGTGGTGGCCCGATGCAAGATAGTGACCGTCGTGGCTGAATTGCAGAATCCAGACGGGATTCGATGCAGCGCTGGATTCTTTATCAAAGATCCTAGAGTTGGCACCTCGCCGCAAACGTGATTTTGAGCCTGTACTGGACTCCTCAGTATGATCCATTCGATCTGTTGCAGAGGAGGCAGACGGCGAGGAAGAATAGCTCTGATGGCTGATGCTGTGTGTGTCATCTGCGACTTGGTGTGGCAAAAGCTCTTGCAACAGAGTCAGACCATTAAACGTGTTGTTGTTCTTCAAATGGCCCTTGAGCCGCAACCGCACACCGTGTTCTGAGGGCTTTGCCGGGGTATGGGCCTGCGTCGATGATGGCCACAATGATACAGTATCAGGCATTGAAGAGGCAATAGGCGGAGAGATCTGCGTAGCAGGATCGAGCATGGCGGCCGACGCAGGATCTGGGAACGGCAGAGTCTGAAGCGCATCAGACTTGACATAGGAGAAGCCGTCGGCCGAACCAAGAAAGCTGCCATCAGGACTGCGGCGCAACATAGTTTCTTGAGCAGGATCATCTGTCATATGAGCATCTGAGATCTGCGGCACTGCCATATCGGACCGCTGGCTATCCGCACGCTTGAAGCGAGAGAAGAAGCCGGTGGGACGACTGCGTTTGGCTTCGCTTGCAGAGTGCTGCTGTGGCTGAGATTGCTGTTGCTGCTCCGAGTTGGATGAGACTGATGTCAATGACGACTGAGATAGCGAGCGAGGCAGTGAGGGTGAGAGCGAGCGCGGAGGGGCTATCTTTGGAGTGAGTGGCAGTGGTGGCCTGGCAGGCGATGTGGCCAGAGCAGCGGCAGCGGCTGTGGCTGTGGCAGCAGCATCAGCTGTGTGAGATGAAGGGTTGCTGTGCGTGCTGTGGTCACCGAACAAAGTGTGGATGTTGTCGCTGGGATGCGGCGAACCCGATGGCGGCGAATACGAGAATGACGGCAGCGAGGGAGTCATCAGCGGCGCAAGCCCGTTAGCTGCTGCGGCTGCTGCTGCTCGACTGTTCTGATGCTGCTGTGTCGCTGCTGTCGCTGCTGCTGCTGCTGCGTCGCCGTCAAAGCTTCCATCTGCCGCAATGTCCCTTGCAAGCCTGCGTGCTGTTGATGAAAGCACTGCTGCCAGCACACTGTTGTCTGCGATGCTGCCACTTCCTCCGCCATGGCTGCTGCCGGTGCTGCTGCTCTCAAACAGACCATGATGCGACGACGATGACGCTGACAATGACGAGGATGCTGCCAGTGCTGTGCCTGCTACGCCATTGGATGGCGGGTCTGATGGATTGGCGTATGGCTGGCCCGACCGAGTGTGCAGCAAGTGGCTTAGAAACGAGGATGTCAGCGGGTTTGTGGAGCTGGAGCTACTGCGTCCATGATGATGTTGATGATGCTGATGCTGATGCTGATGCTGATGGTGCGGTCGCCGCGAGTCCTGCGACGCAACAGTATCGTGCGATGATGCAGAGCCTCCACGTGCGTGCATCTGATTCGTGGGTAAACTCTCTCTCTCCCTTCCAAAAGAATACCATTCGTCTTCATTCGGGGGTGTCATGACTGAACATAGGATTGTGCCTCGGCTGCCCAGTCAGACGCCGTGCCGCCCTTAAGCAGCATGACCAGCTTGTATTGGTACAGCTGTGCCATTGGCCAGACTTTGCCGATGCGCTCCAGCGATGGAAGCACAAACGAATTGAGCCGACCCACAATAAACTCAAACTCATCGTTCGAGTGTGCACAGCCTGGATCTGGCGCGCGCATGGCCAGAAGTCCAGCAGATGAAATAATGTAAATGTTGAGCGAATGCACAGTCCAGCAAAGGGAGGGTGACGGAGTCTCTGAAGGTAATGATTGAGACTGGCAGACACGAAGCTGCTCCTCGTCGTATGTGTAGGGTTTGAAAGGACTTTGAAGCGGCACGGTTGGCGTATAAAGGCGCTCAATCATCTGCGAAAGAGCACGGAAACATACGAGCAGCACTTGTCGCGATGTCCAGTGTGCTCCGCTGGTCTTGTCTGCGTCATGTGAGAGACGGTACTTTCGCGTGCTTGCATCCGGACTCGATATAAGCGGAAGATGCAGGTACGAAAACGCCGAGAGGAAAGTCAGGATGCTTTCGACAATGTAGCTGTTGAATGGCCATTGATTATATTCGAGTGATGGCTCAGAGGGTCCATTCTCCGAGAGCGCTTCAAGCGACGAGAATGCTCGGAAACGACTCGGCACGTTGGCATACCATGCTAGGAGCATGTTATGCAGCGATTCAATACTGTCAGAGTGCCTTGCATTGCAGAATACATCACGAAGATCTTCTGGAAAGCGACTTAAACTTGTCTTTGAACCCAAAGGTGCTCCAAGAGGGGCAGGATGCGATCGAGTATACCGCAGCACGCGTCGCATGATAAATGTCAGGTGTAACTGCGATTCGAATTCGCCAGTGGTTGGACTCACAACAAGCGTTGAGAAGCTCGACTCTGCCACATCGTCGAACATCACAGAGAAGGGCGTCGACTCCCAGAGTGTGTTTTTGCCCAACGTCGGGACCATGACACGTCCAGAGCTGCTTGAACTCGACACATTGATACGATTCAGTAGATCTGCAAAGCTATATGTTGCCACGAGATCAGGATAGTCGCCTTCGTCGATGCCAGACTGATATCCACTTGCCATAGCACAGTACGTGTCTAAGATCAGGCAGGATCCCCAAAGAACACGGCGATCAAACTTTTCGTCAATCGAGAGTTTCTCAGTGATCGGCTTTCCAGGTATCACTCGAGGCACAGATATAACAAGTGTATCGACAGTGAGCGGAGGTGCTTGCGAAGGTGGGTTTGCTAAGAGACTTGATTCGTAGATTTTGGCTTTCTGTGCAAGACGATAGGCATCGGCTATTTGTGCATGCAAGTGTGTCAGCTTACGGTTCCAGTGCCATCTATGTTGCAGCAAAGCGCTCCTCAATACTCACCAACAAGTTGCATAGAGTCGCCGCCATCGCCAAGGCCGAAATAGATTGTTGCTAGAATCAGCATGACACGAACAGCATCGCATTCGTCAAGAGTTTCAATCGGTGTTCCGTCTTCGTTGGTTTGTTGAGAATCCGGGTTGACCTCATTGACATGGGTTGAGCCAGCGGGAACAACCGATGCATTCAGTGCTTTACGTGCGCGCATGATATACATGCGTGCAATTCGGATACGTGCTTCGTTTTTCTCAGCGTGCGTTTGAGGTAATACTGTCAAAGTCTTGTCGAGCAGAGGTGTGAAAAGGTCAGGATGACCAGAAAAGAATGCGCCGTATGCGACTAGCGCGTCATGTAGCGCTTGTGGCAGGCTTGAGACGCGCCGATTCGGCGGCAGTATATCCAGCGCATGGCGGGTTGAAAGAGGGATGACTTGGTTGTATGTGATTCCCATCATGACCAGATGTGCCTCTAAGTTTTGCTGAGCATGTTGGCGTGCTGGAGACGAGTCAAAGAGCGGCAAGTTGGAAAGCGACTGTGTAGATCCAAATGCACCCGGGAAAATGCTTGGAAACGGGTCCAAGAGAGATGGGTAGGCAAGAGATGAAAACAGCGATGTTGGATCAGCGAGATAAAAGTTGAGATCTGCGCCAACGGGTGCTGCTGCACTGTGCAACTGGTTTAACAGGGCGTGTGATTGGGTGACGATTGGTGGTTGTGTCCAGCTCAGTGAATGGGGTGGAACAATAATGTTATTGGCTGCGGCTGCGGCTGCGGCTGCGGCTGCTGCGATTTCTGCGGCAAGAGAAGGCTCTCGAATTCCAACAGGTTGAGATCCTGCGGCTGCGGCTGCGGCTGCAGCAACTGCTGCTGCTGCCGAGATGGTGTCTAGCGCCATAAGGTCGGAAGCACTTGATGTTACATTTGACGCGCTTCGAACAGGCGGCAATTGCAATGGGCCAGTTGGAGATGTGCTTGCTTGTGCAAGAGTCTGGAAATCAGTCAGAAGCTGCGCATTGTGGTTTGTGGCCGTCAGGAGCTGTGGTGAGTTGGTTTCGCTGGACGTGCGATGAAGCAGCTGCTGCATGCTTTGCGAGTCCGAAGACTCGGGAACAACTGAAAGTCGCTTTCGAGAGGGCGGCATTGGATACATGTTTACGCTGGCGCCTTCCTCGTCGGACATGGAGTTGAATTCGTCGGATCCCATTCTCCCGCTGATTCTACCGTCACCATCTAGTGCCTGGACAAGAGCGTTGATGCGCTTGAATCGAGCTTCAAGAGGACGCTTTGAACCAGAATTAGTGGCTGCACCCAACAGCTCGCCAGCAGATACTAGTGCATCTGGGCCATGGGGTTCGATGCCCTCGACCATACTCTCAAGACGCTCAAGCCTCCTCAAAAGGCGATCCTTATATCCGGGTCGTGGACCGCGCTTCTTGGTTTCCATATCATATGTGCAGATTGGATTCCCATCACTGTCGCGAAGCTGCGACTTGATACAGTTGGAGCAGTATGGCTGAAGGCCATCACATTTTCGTTTGCGACTCCGGCATCCGTCTGGGCACAGGAAGGCAATCGGGGTGTGGGTGCGATGTGGGTCCAAGAACAATGACGAATGCAGGAGAAGAGGCGGGGGCAGAAACCGATGAGCGACAATTTCTGATTGCTTACAAACCATCATCCAACAAGCCCGCTGCATAATAGCTTTGGCACCAAGCCAAGCTCGGTTTGCAGTGCAGGACAACAGGACCATATGTGAGGATCCTCGCAACCAAGGGTTATAGCTCACCGCAGGCTCTGCCCTTTGGCCGGATGTCATCGTCGTCCAACTGCTCGGTCTTTACAATGTCGTTTGGCCTGTCATTATTGATGAAACGCTTGGTGAGTATGCAATGATGGTCGCAGGCACATACGAAGTGGAATCCGTCATATGCAAGCTGCTCCTCGTACTGCCAAAGACGACTGATGTCCGTAGTGCATAGCTTACATTGCGAGG
>JH393033.1:38856-51578 GCA_000235945.1 Homolaphlyctis polyrhiza JEL 142
AAGCCTGGCGGCGCTGGCTTGCATCATCAGTATCCAGGACGTCCTCAGGAGGCTGACTCACATGACGTGTCGACCCTTCACGGAAGCTTCGGCCGTGGCGATTGGCCGCCTGCACAGCCGAAATGAGTGCAGCATCGCAGAAGAGACGAGATTGGTGGCGGCCAATGAACGAATAGATTTATTTGGCATCCATTCAGCGACAGTTGTGGATATCAAAGGTGATGATGTCCTCTGCGCCAACGGCAGAGAGCTCCTCAATCACTTCGTTGGCCTTGGACTTGATGATCATGGACGAGACCGCCACCCAACCCGCATCTTCAAGCGGACTAATGGATGGCGCTCGCTTTCCAGGTGTGATCTTGATTGCCTTTGAAAGGTTCTCGCGGCTGACGTTATAGTTGCAGAGCACATATCTGTCTGCATCAATAACGCCTTGCAGACGACGCCGAATCTTCTCAATGAGCTGGGCATTGCCAGACTTCTTGGGATTCGCAATCAATACAGCCTGCGACTTGTACATGGTGCCGATCGGCTTGAGGCGTGCAGCGCGCATTGTCTCGCCCGATTCAACCAAGTCAACTACACCGTTGGTGCCGATCCAGGTTGATTTGATGAGCAGATGCCAATAGTTAGAATGGCGAGACTGATGCCTGCGTTGATCAGCAGCAACACAGCAAACAGCAAGCAATGTGCACAGCCTCACCGATTGCATCTGCCAGTCCAAGCGCACAGGCAGTCTCAACAGAGCCACCAATGTATGAAATGGCTGTTTTGATGGGCTTTGCAAAGACCTCGTGCTGGACACCGCTCGCAAGCATTGCAGATGCGCTCTCGTGGTCGAAGCCATGCTCGCGCGCCGCAAAGTAGCTGCCACCAAGACCCAGCGCGTGCGTGTTATTGGTGCGCGTCATCACCATCATCACCGTCATAAGTCAGCTTCCGGAAAAATGAGACCTCATGTGCAATGGCTCTCCTCGCATGCCTGCAGGCCTGCCGCGTGGACGTTGATAAAGGACAGATGGCGGAAGCGCAGAGACCACTTACTGCTTGACGGTCGTTTCGAAGCTGGTGACAATGCGCTTGCCAATCAGCTGATCGATGCTGTGGATCGGGCTTTCGATTGGAAGCTGAACAGTCAAGTCGCACTTTCCAAAGCCCAGTGGAAGCAGCTCCGAAACCGCAACGCCGTTCTCGACAACCATGTCCTGGCCAGTGATGCCAATGTCCACGTTACCCTCGCCAACGAACTTTGCTATATCACCGGCAGGAAGGAACACAAGAGCGATGGGCAGGTTGGTTGAGAGTGCAATGTCGAGTCTGTGCATGCGGGAGAACTGAATGTCGGCTCCGTCAAGCAGCTTCATGCACTTCTCGTTGAGCCTGCCCTTCTTTGGAACAGCAAACAGCAGACGATCCTTGAGTTGCTCAGAGTCCATGGTTGTTGATTGGATACTTTGGGGCGGGGATGGGCACTTGGCTGCTTGCTTGTGTTGGGGATGAGCAGTGAGTTGCCGATCGACAGGCGGCGGATGGAAGGGAGACTGGATGGATTGAGGGAAGAACGAGTAAATCGGGGAATCTCCCTTACTTCCCTCTCCCCCACTTCAACTTCAACTCCATCAACTTCAACATCAATGCTGTCCCGGCTGCTTTCCCACCGCGCGTCTGCCACCTGGTCGCCTGTGCACCTTGCTCGGCGCTATCAATGTGAGTTGTGCCTCCTGCGTGCTCTTGCCTCGCCCTCTCGCTACTGCTGTCGCTACAACTACTGCTGCTGCTGCTGCCACCGATCCTCGCCGCCAAGCGCGGCTTGCTTCTTTGCTGTCGCCGTTGTTGCCACTGCCTGCGGATCGCAAAAGGCGCACTGCACGACGCTTTAGACGCTGCTTGCGGCTGCGGTTGTTGCTGCGGTTGTTGCTGCCCACTGCCCACTCCCAACTCTCCTTCCCGCTCTACTCTGCCCTACTCTCCTACATTCTAAACCCTTCACTGCCGCACGCTAATACTCCCCCTCGCACTTGTGCACTATCGCAACTCGTTTGTGGTCTGCTGGATAACAGCCACTATCGCCTCGCCTCATGTTGGTTTCCTTTCGCTCTCACAATGCTCCTGCTCCATATAGCTACCTACTGATGCCTCTGCTCGATGGGACACGACCTGCAGCTCTTTGACAAGATCCTGATTGCTAACCGCGGCGAGATTGCTGTCAGAGTCATGCGCACAGGTGTGTATTGACCTTTGATGCCTCTCTTCTGTTCATCTGACCAATCTGCCCGATATACATCTATGCTTCTTGCTGTCTGTTCCCACATACTTGTTAGCATACTAACCTTGAACCGCAATCCAACTGACCTTGCCGATTGATCAATTAACAGCAAAAAAGCTTGGCATCAAGACGGTGGCGGTCTTCTCCGAGCCTGATCGTCACTCAATGCATGTGCAAATGGCCGACGAGGCGTATTGCATCGGCCCTGCTGCATCCGCAGAGTCCTATCTTCGCATGAACAAGATCATCGAGGTCGCCAAGGAAACAGGTAGTCTGGTGAGTATCTCGAGAAAGCCGCTGTTCTGGGACTGCTACACCTATTTTCTCTGAATGATCTGACCCGAGCATTGCTAGGCTATTCATCCTGGATATGGATTCCTGTCTGAGAACTCGGCCTTTGCCGATGCTGTCTCAAAATCAGGCCTTACCTTCATTGGACCCCCTGCACAGGCCATCATCGACATGGGATCTAAAAGGTGCGTTTGCAAACATCGCACTTGTCAAGAACTTGTGTTATTGACACATCAAATAGCGCATCCAAATACATCATGGAGAGTGCACAGGTTCCTGTCGTGCCTGGCTATCATGGAGAAAATCAGGATCCCGACTTCCTGAAAAGCGAAGCCAACAAAATGGGATATCCTGTTCTGATTAAAGCCGTCAAAGGCGGTGGTGGCAAGGTAAAACGATCATTTTAACACTGTCAGTTGGCACCATTGGCGTTGCTCACATGAATGCATCGATTGGCGTGCATGCACTCATGTATTACAGGGCATGCGCATTGTTCAGTCAGAAGAGGTAACTTGCATCGCTCTCCAAGCGTGTTACCATTGCCTATCCCTCTCACACGCTCCTCTCTATATATATCGACTTGATATAGGAATTCCATCTGATGCTAGAATCGGCCAAGCGCGAGTCAATCAAGTCCTTTGGAGATGATAAAGTCTTGGTTGAAAAGTACATCACGCGTCCTCGCCATGTTGAGGTTCAGGTCTTTGCAGATAAGCATGGAAATGCTGTCTATTTGTTTGAGCGCGACTGCAGTGTGCAGCGCCGCCACCAGAAGATTATTGAAGAGGCCCCTGCAGTAAGTGTGCAGTCTATCCATGCATACATATGCATTTATCGAATGCCTTTGCATCTAAGACAGCTGCCATTTTGCCGGCTTGATCATATCTAGCCTGGTCTGTCTCCGGAGCTTCGCCGATCGCTTGGAGAGAAGGCTGTCGCAGCCGCCAAAGCGGTCAACTACGAAGGCGCAGGCACAGTCGAATTCATCCTGGACTGCGATACCGACAAGTTCTATTTTATGGAGATGAATACACGCCTCCAGGTAATACTTTTGCTTGCAGCACCCGCGATCTATTGCAACGAACATTCGGTTTCTGACAATATACAAGGTTGAGCATCCTGTCACTGAGATGGTGACTGGAACAGATCTCGTCGAATGGCAGCTCCGCGTCGCTGCCGGCCATCCACTTCCGCGCATGCAGAGCGAGCTTCGTCTCAATGGACATGCCTTTGAAGCGCGCATCTATGCTGAAAATCCTGACAAGGGCTTCCTTCCTGATGCTGGCCGTCTGATCCATATGCGCATTCCAGACGCATCGCCCAGCGTGCGCATCGAGACCGGTGTTAGCGAGGGTGATGAAGTGAGCGTCAACTATGACCCCATGATCTCTAAGCTTGTCGTTCATGCAGAAGATCGTACAGAGGCTCTTCGTGTGCTGCGCAAGTCCCTTGGAGAATTCGAGGTATAGGCAATGCTGTATTGTGGCCCTGACTGCATTACCTATAGCCATGGGAATAGCGGCAAACTCATTTATGTATTTTGCAATGGCAGGTCGTTGGTCCTAGCACCAACATCGAGTTTATCAAGAAGCTAGCATCTCATCCTGCCTTCATTGCAGCGGATCTTGACACTGGATTCATCAAAGTATGTCCGACTGCTACTCTTATTAGCTGATGCTATCCCATCATTTGAGCAACGTGTGCCTGTTTGCTGACTCCCATCAATACCACAGCGCCATGAGGCCGAGCTGTTTAAACCAAAGGGACCTGTAGACTCGCTTGTACATGCTCAAGCTGCACTGTTCCTCACTGTTCGCGAGCAGTCGGCTCATGCAAAAGCATCTGCGTCGTCGTCAACTGAGCCTCAATCACCCTGGTCTCAGATCAGTAGCCTCCGTCTTAACAGCATCAAGACAAAGGAGTTTGTTTTCTTTGAAACTGAGGATAAAGATCCAAAGCACGCAGTCAAAGTCACTGTCGAGCATTTGCGACATGGCGGCTATACCGTCAAGGTAGACTGCACGCTCGACTTTGACCGATGAATCCTCACAGTGTAGCAACACTGACATGTTTTGGACACGCAGGTTCGCAATAGCGCTGGTTCTGAACAAGTCTTTGAGAATGCAGAGCTCGACAAGGCTGCTGCTGCGCTGCAGACTCTGGATCCTGCCAGCTTGTATGCCCATATTGGCCAGCAGCGTATTCAGTCTCGCGTCGTGAAGGTGGACGATGAGGTTTTGCATATCTTCTTCAATGGCAACAAGCACGTCCTTTTCATGCCGGTTCCAGCCTATTTGCAGACGGAAGCCCATGGCGCAGGTCATGGCACCGTAGTTACGCCAATGCCATGCAAGATCTCACAGGTTCTCGTCAAACCTGGCGACATTGTGAAAGCCGGCCAGCCGCTTTTCATTCTTGAAGCTATGAAGATGGAGGTAGGCCTTGTATATGTCTTTGCAAACCGTCCCATCGACCACCAACCACCACACGATCGGGTCCTAACCTGTGACGATCGCATTCATTTCTTAGCACGTCATCAAGTCCCCCAAGGATGCATCGGTGCACCAAGTTCTGTACAAGACTGGAGACCTTGTTGGAGATGGAAAGCGACTGCTGACCTTTGTCGAGGAATAACAAGCATCGACAATAAAGAAGCATGTACTGTGCATTCAACGCATTGTTCATTTCCTGCTGCTCTTGCGAGATGGCTGGCTGCGACGAGTTCTTGGCTCGGCGTCCGCCATGCCAGTTGTGTTTGCGTCTATCTCTGGCTGCGGTCTTGACAAGCGTCGCTTCTTTACAAGCAAAGCCTGCGAGTTAATGGCAAATGGAGATGCAGTGGCAAGATCTGTCGTTGCCCCCACGCTCTTGGGAAGAGCATCGGCTGATGATCGTTGCGGCCCAATGGAATCATGATCCTTGTGCGCACGCTGCTCACTCATAGCACGACCGTCTGGTTTGTCCTCGGGCATAGTCTGTGCTGTTCGATTCCTATCAGACAGCCGTCTCTTTTGAGAGGGAAAAGAGTCTTTGGTGCCTGTGGGATTGATTACAGTTTGCTGTCGCTCTGGTTGTCCAAGACTCTCAGATACTGGGGTTTGCGCTTCTGGTGGCTGCGGCGATGTCGGTGAATAGGTAGTCGCATTTGATATAGCGCCACGTATTAAGCGTCTTCCTGATCGCATCGTTCGAGTTGCAATGTCTTCGCTTGCAAGAAGTCTGGCTTCGCGTTGCTGCGCTTCGCGAGCCTGCTCGAGCAAAGCAGATTGTTGCTCTTGCACTGCTTGCTCTTGGAGTACATCGTCGAGTGCGTCTTGGCACCAGTGATAGAAGTGAGATAGAGATGCCGAGCTCGTAATGGTATCCACGTGCTCCGGCGTCAAGCATGCAAGCTTTTGTTCGATTGACCATTGCTTGACCATCTGCGCGAGCTCGCCAACACTCGTAATGCTGGCAGCTTCGAGCTTTGAAACGTCAGTATCGTCCAGTTTGCATGCGCGTACTAGCTCCACCAGTTTGTCGCGAGCAATCTGGCCAAAGGTCTCTCCAAATCTATCATCCTTTGTCTGATTTAGCGGAACAGATCCTGTCATCTCCAGGATCCAGTCTGAAAACGCTGCTATCGATTTTGACGCAGAATCTATGGCGATGCTGGTAGCCGGAGTCTTTTCGTCTTCCCGTAAACTTGGTGGCAGCCTAAGCTCGGAAAGCTTCTGCTGGATCGCCGTACGAAGCGCACGTTCGCGAGTGCCGCGAATACAAAGAGATGAAACTAACGCATAGAGCTGTGATAGAGACTCAAGATAGGACCAGCCTGTTGTTTCTGCAATCAACGCTGCGCTGTTGCTTTCATGTTGCGAAAAGCCGTGTTCGACAACAATTCCGTAGATCTGCAACGTGTTGGGATCCGTCATTTGTATTGGAGCACCGTGCTCCAGCGAAAGTGTCGAAACTTGAGCATTATCTTCCAACGTTGAATCAGCATTGTCATTATCAGGATCCGATTGAATGGGCTGACCCGCGAGTGTCACAGTACCGGCTGGTTGAACTTGGATCCACCAGTAAGCGCGGCCGAATCGATCCACTCCAAGCAGGCTTTCGCCAAGCCCCGTTGTAACACGACTGATTGCTGATATCCGCCGCCTATCCAACAGATCGTCTCTTTCGACAACATCGAGCTCGGCGTTAAGACTGTCCAATGCGGCTGTTTTTTCCCGAACTAGCTCGTCAAGCTCGGCAAGTTCAGCCTTGAGCTGCTGCATGCGGGCACGCTCAGCTTGTGTCTTTTCTCGAGAAAGCTGTCTTTGCATTGAGCGTGATGTTGCTACTGATAGCTGCTGCAATGTAGTGCGTCCGTTTGCAGACTCAATCGATCGTGGATCAGAAGATATGTCCGACAGAGTTGATGATTCTTCCACCTCGCGCGCCTCTATTATACCTATTTCTCCTGTTTGTGCGTCTTGTGTGCCACTGGAATCAGCAAACCATTGTGTCAGCTGAGCGTTCTTGGCATCGTGCTGATCGCTAGCCATGTTGATTTCGTGTATTAGCTCTCGCCGAGATCTCCAAAGCTGATGGCGTCGAGTGCTTCTATCAACGCGAGATTTGCGCAGTACTGCAAGCGTGCTTTCTGATGTTGCAAGCACGGAATAAAAGTCGTCTGATTCTGAGATAGTATCGACAAGTGCAGAGAGTATTGCAATGTGCGTTTTAGCTGGAATGCTGGTGAACTCTGCATTGGACAGCTGTTCATAAACATCCGACGTATGCTTTTTGAAATATTCTGCGAGATATATCTGCTGCAAGATTCGAGGCTGTGGCGTGCTGGGTTTCAAAAAGTGCAGCATGCTTGCAAATACATCCATTAGCATAACGTAATGCTCCTTTACAAAATGGATCGACTCCGCAAGCGCGCCTACAGCATCGCAATATGCAAACACATGTCAGCGATCTAATCAAAGCGAGGTATATAGTGAAATGCACAAACCAAATGTGAATCCGTTGGTGTTGTTGAGATTCAGTATCTCGGCTCCAAATGCGTCCAAGAACTGAAAGATGGAGTATAACTCGAGCAATAAGGGAAGGTCGATCGTGCGTGTAGCTGTTTCATGCGATGATGCCCCATTCGATTCAAGCTTTGTAAGTTGGACAAGGTCAGACTGAACTCCGAGCGAACGAAGATCATCATCAAGATCGTCCATAATAAAGGTCTTGGGTTTGGAGTGCAAAGACGTCGAAAGATTCGGAAGTGATGGGAGTGTCGATGTAGATGACTGTCGCGAAGGCGTGTCATCTATTGCTGAAGGCCAAGGTTGACTGGACGACTCACGCTGCGACGCTGTGTGTTGCGGCAACTCTTGCTTCGGTTGTCCGGACGCCGATTTGTTCCAAAAAGGCAGAAGAGTCTGTCTCCATTCTGGCGGCTTTTTGCCCCGATCCTACAGTAGCATTGCTAAAATTAATAAGCTCTGACACCATAAAATACCAAGCATGGTCGATATGTTACCTGGCGATCAGACTTTGAGGGTTGGGAAAGGCTAGATTGCAGTAGAGGCATTTGCTCGTCCAAGTTATTGCTTAAACGCAGATCTTTACTACTAATAGCATGCTTTTGATAGAAATGTGTCAGAGACGCAATCAAACGCTTTTCAAGAAAGCAATGCGATAACGCTACCATCTCATGCTGGCTATTCCTTCGATTAAGACTGCCTAGATCACCATCCTGTCGCTGATTTGATACATAGTTGATAAATGTTACATAATTCTAGTCAATCTTTGGAACTGCTCCTTAAAAGTGGTATCTCACCTGTGAAGGATAGTGTTGCTGATTCTGATCACTGATGTGCTGCTGATAGCGCTCGTGAGGTAAATGCTGACTGTAAAGTTGATGGTCACGATGTTGGATGGAATACTGCTGGCTTGGATGGTCTCCACTCTGGTATTCTTGAATGAGAGGACTGTCGTAATAAACGTAGTAAAACCAATCAGAAGACATCTAGACTTACCAGCATTACAATCGGAGGGAGTGACTGACGACTATGTTGTCCATACGATGTCAATGTATTTTTCTGGCGCTGGTGCTGTTGGAACTCTGGCTGATGCGAACTACTACCGCGGACAGAGACTGTCGTTTCAGGCGGCATGTTTACTCCCTGCTCGTGAGCCTGAGCGCTAACCTAAAACAGATTGTGACACCAGAGATGGCCGTCAGCGACTATCTGGTAGTATGTTCACGAAGCATGAAGTATATTAAGATGCATACAGCGGGAATCCATTGAACTGAAGCAGTGCTTGGTGTGTGTATATGGTGTTGCTGGTGCGGACCCTGTGATGAAAGTGAGCCTGGATAAGTGTGAATAACGACAGGTGAGGACAGATGTCCATGATAGGCTGGAGGAGCATAGTTGAACGACGTCTGAAAGGTCATTCCAATAGGGTATGGATGCTGCTGCTGGTGCTGCTGCTGGTGCTGATGCTGATGTTGGTGCTGGTGCTGCTGATGCTGGTGGTAATATTCGGTTGCTACATTCGAATCGTCGTCGCCAGACGAGAGCGAGATGGCATCCGAGCTTTGCTGGTGGTGCTGGCCTTGAGTACCATGCTGCTGGTGAATATGATTACTGTGAGTCTGTTGATGGTGATCGTGAGGATGTGGAAGCATCAGCATCCGAGCAGGGAATGAATGGATCTGATGCTGCTGATGCTGCTGATGCTGCCGATGCTGGTGTGGAGCGAGATGGGGATGCTCGTAAGGATGGACTGAATGTGCCGATTGCTGCTGAAGGCTCAAGCGATGGTCATACGTAGGATGGCCACGAGCCGAGTGTCCTGGATGCTGCATTGACTGCCACTGGTCGCTGTTGTTGCCAGCTGCGATTTGGGATTGTGGGAGTTGTGGTGGTGGTGGATGGATGGGGGCATATGTCGCTGACGAAGACGATGCCAACATGGAGATGGATGACGATGCGCTTTCGTCCTCCATGCAAGTCAATTCCCGGTGCGAGCCAGATGAAGATGAAGATGAGTTGAGCTGGTCCGAGTATTCAAGCAGCCGCACGTTCCACCTGCGCCTGCGCTTGAGACTGCGTTTGGTCCTGGTAGCTGGTAGGCAGCAAGCTTGGCGGACTTGGAGGCAACCAGCGCACAGCGCGGCGAGAGGATTGTTGGGTGTTGTGAAGGCGAGCAGGCAGGCAGGCGACTCGAAGTTGGAGCAATGGGCGACGGGCGCCAGATTAAAGACAAGAATGCTTGCCAGAACACGGTAGGACACAGCGCCAGAATAAGTGGAAGAGAGGGAAAGAGAGCGGGAGAGAGCGGGAGAGAGCGGGAGAGAGCGGGAGAGAGCGGGAGAGAGCGGGAGAGATGGGACCAGGACAAGCCGCGAGCGGCAGCGAACAGAAAGTCTGTGGGTTCACAGCGTTGCGCTTTCCAAGTTGAAGATCGTGCAAACTTCAATTGCAGCCATTCCGGGCATTTGGTTTCCAACAACAGACGCCAGATTCATTTGGCTTCACATATCGTCCATGAGTTCAGCCAACTCACGCTCCTCTTCTTCACTGAGAACATTGGTCTGCTTTGGATCACTAGCATCGACATGATAATCCTGGTCGCTAACCTCGGCCGCCGTCTCTGCGATGGATTCTTTGAGCTCGCTCTCGGAAAAAAGCAGCTCATCTGGTAATCATGATGCAATGCACCGGATATTCGTCAGTTGATAATAAGGGCGAGCAACAGTATTCTCCACCTATTTCAAATGTCTATCAACTAACCCAGGGGCCATGAGCGAAGCGTTCCGTCGAGGGACGCGCTCAAGATAGTACTGCCTTGCGACAGTTTGATTGAGGAGATCTCGCCAGAATGCGCTTCTACAACTTTAACACACTCCTCAGTCTAGGCTCAGTAGAGTCATTGATCCCTCTATCAGCCATTTTGTGGTAGTAGATCTGGCAACTTCAAAAACAGCAGCACATGAAACGATGCCTACAGCAATATTCCACAGACGCATGTTTTCATCTCTGCATCCGGTTGCGACCAGACCTGATTCGCCAACAACTAGTATAGACTTGACAAAGTCGGGATGCTCGAGTGATAGAATCACTTGGTTTGTCTTTGAATATGCAGTCAGTGCAAGTCAGAGCGTGCACACAATAGATACCACTACAGAGCGTTAACAACTGACTTCGAGGTCCCACTGCTTTGCAGTCTTGTCGGCAGACACTTGAGTGGTTTGTAGTTGGTGAATGCATGTGCGTATATCAGCGCTCGTGATTCAGGTGACAGCCATGGAGATATAGTCGCTTACCCGACCATAGCTCGGATTCATCTGGAGACAGGGCAAGTCCGTAGACCGATGTCTCATGCCCATCCATAACTGCCAACAGCGATCCCGATGCAGCGTCCCATTTGCGAATCGTCCTATCTGATGATGCAGAGTAAAGAAAGGCTCCATCTGATGTGAGAAGCAGATCTTCAACGCTGCGGGTATGACCACGAAGCGTGGCCAGTAGCTCGCCAGAGTCGGCATTCCACTTGCAGATGGACTTGTCCGCCGAAGCACTGAAGAGCACGTTGCCGTGCAGACAGATGCGCTTGACAAAATCCGTGTGGTGGCTGATACAAAGCAGCTGTGCTCCATCCTGCAGTAACCAGAGTCAGAGCACCCAGTGGCGTAGCGCCGAGCCTGCCAGGAACATCGGCTGCACAGACTTACGGCAATCCTCCACTTGCGGATGGTCTTGTCCCATGAGCCTGTAAACAGAGCAACATCTGCGCCGCTGGTGTCAAGGACAACAGCGAGCGACGTCACAGGACCCGAGTGGCCACGAAACACCACCAACGACCGTCCTGTTGGGAGCTCGACTTTGCGTGCAATATGGCCACTCTCGCCGACATAGGCAAAGAGCTGTTTCTCGCTCTTGCCGTCATTGTCGTCTTGTCCGCTGTAATTCCGAGAGTGGAGAAGCTCAAGCGCAAGCACTTTGGACGACAGCTTGATTGGCGCACCCTTGCGGCCATGCTTCTCGTCTTTAGCCCTGCGGCTGTTGCGCAGCTCAATAGAGTGGTCACTCTCGAAGAAGTTCTCCTGGTCCTGTGCGATGCTTGGACCGCTTTGCAGCATCGTCGTAATTGTCGAGCTTTTTGATAACACAGTGGAAAGCAACGACAGATAACCCCAAACAAAGCCGACTCGGTCGCTATCCCAGCTGGCCTGATGCTGCTCTCGGCTCTGGTGCCGCTGCTGTTGGTACTATCACTACTGACCATCCGACAAGCAACGCTTGGATAGTCCCGACGGAGTTGCCACCCACCCAGAGACCCTTGCGTCCACGACAAACTTCAACTCCGACTCCGACTCCGCCATGACTATAAAAGCAGCGATGGTTTCTCTTATTCTTTGCCTCAGCGTCCAACGCTCATCTGGCTGCTCACCTCCTCTTGCTCTGTTATGCCTTGCCTGCCTGCTTGCTCTGTCTAGCCCTGTATCGCCTCGACTAAGGCGCCTGTCTGCCCCCACGGTCCTAGGATGCTGCCTTGCACCATCAGCCACTGCGTCGAGAACTTTGCAGACGACCTGGGCTGGCAAGCACAAGGAAGCCGTACCAGCTCGTTGCAAAGACTCTACTTAGTGTGCTGTTGGGCTTGGCAGCAGTCCAAGACCCTATATTTGCCATCCCATCTCATCTCATCCCACAGCTACCCTACCCTGTACTCCATCCTGGCTTCCTTGCCCAATTTGATCCATGTTTTCGACTGGAGTTCTGCATATTGGCTGGGAATCCACCCGTAACTTGGTCAAATAGCGGCAAGCAACAACTAGGACGCATTCCTTGGATCCATGACCTGCTTCTGCCCACACAACTGAATGAAGATGATTAAAAGATCAAGCACAGTACTGCATGCAGTTCTTTCTCTTTGTGCCAGTCTGTCCATCCAGATCCAATGATCCTGGATCCCAGCTGCAAACATCAAGTTATTTCTTCCCATTGAGTTTACAACTCGCAATCATACAAACGACTTGCTGGATAAACGGCCTCCACATGACACTGTTCTATCTGCATCCAGCCAAGCCTGCCGCTGCGGCTCTAAGGACACTCCTGTCCCCAGCGTGCCGAGCAATGTCCAAGGTGGCGATGCTAACTTCCGAGCGCTTTCCTAATATCCAGCG
>JH393034.1:0-22939 GCA_000235945.1 Homolaphlyctis polyrhiza JEL 142
CCGCTTTCCAAGGAGGACGATCCATCTGCTCGACTCAAAGGTGAACTGCAGAGTCCGCGCGGTGTTGGCGGCAATGCACAAGTGCCCGACACCCCAACAGCTGCTGCGGCCCGCAACAAAGCTGAACCACAATCACCAAGTCGTGATCCCCTACAGCAGCAGCAGCAGCAGCAACAGATTGCGATTGGAACACCAGAAGATGATGCACGCCGAAGCTATTATATCTCGCGCACCCCATCGGCTGGCTCTTTTGCTATCGCACAGGCGTCGGCTGCAGCTTCTCCTTCTACAGCCGCAGTAGCAGCAGCAACAGCATTGCCAGTATCACCCACAGTCCAACCGCTTCCGCACACTCAAGCTGCCCTTTCTACACCTCTCATCACCGTCTCAGGAGACTATGCAGCATCTGCTATTGCTGATTCGACCGATCCAGTTATCGCAGATCTCGAAGATCCAACTGCTGCTGCAAATCGTCTGCGCAAACGCACACACTCTGTAAGCTTCGATTGGTGGCTCTTTACTGGTTTGGTCTGCATACAAATATACTGGAAACTTACTCTATATCCTGTTGGTTTATCATCGAATCGACAAGCAAATGGAGTTACAGCGACAAGGCCTCCCAAGTACAAAGCTCATTCCGTCAAACAAGTCAACTGTTACGATTAGCTCGCAATCTGATTCGATGGTCCCCCAGCGTTTGCCACGACTACATGTACACATGGAAGACTTGCAATCAAACTATTTTGAATGGAGGATGGGAGGTTTGTTGTGCTGTTGCCTGGCATTCGGATCTAAATGCTGAATCCAGAACTCACACAGCTTTGTATTTGCGCTTCCTTGTGGTCGATTGATTGATTGATTGATTGGATAGCTCGAATCTCAGGCACAGAGTATGACGATTTACCAACAGAACTCTCAGTGTTCTCAGCATCGCTGGCTCGATTCTCCAAATTCTCTACGGTTCCGCACCATTGCCACGCTCCATTACTCTGACAATGTACTATCCAGCGTTGCATCGATTGTGTCATCGATCGAATTCGACAAGGATGACGAGTTTTTCGCTGCAGCAGGTGTCAGCAAGAAAATCAAAATATTTGAATATGCAACGGTTGCCGAGGATCCGCGAGTTTTAGCCTCGGGGTTCATTACAAAGTCTCGGTTGGCGGCGAACAAAAGACATCGGGGCAACGATGCCACCGTGACACGCTTGGGTTCGGCATTTCATTCGGGTGGTGCTGGATCCAGTGCTGCTGGCGCTGCGGCGGGTGCCAATGGAGCGAATGCTGCAAGCAACGGCGAGCATGGCGGCAACGCCGGTGCAGCTGCTGGTGCAGGCAGTGCAGACGACGCGCAGGGCCGGTTAGGACGGGTCCTTGACCAAGTTGCCTTTGACGAGCCTATTGAAGATGGCCTAGACGGTGCAGATCAAAATAGACTGGACGATCGTGCAAGTTATATCCCTAAATATCCAGTTCGCGAGATGCCCTGCAGATCCAAGATCAGTTGTCTCTCATTCAACTCGTATATCAAGCCCTATCTGCTTTCCTCAGACTATGAGGGCATCGTGACTCTGTGGGATTCGTCTGTTGGTACTGCGCTATTGACACTCGATGAACATGAAAAGCGAACGTGGTCTGTTGATTTTAGTTCCATCGATCCAATGCGCATGGCGAGTGGTGGCGACGATACGCGAGGTGAGTCTCGTTATTGTTTGGAGCCTTTCGATTCATTGGCCGTGACACATACATCGTCGTCTAATCCCACTGCTTGTCTCACAGTAAAGCTGTGGTCGGTCAATCAGCCCTGCTCGATCGCCACTATCGAGACCAAGGCGAATGTCTGCTCAGTACGGTTCCATCCAACACAAAGCCATCATCTTGCATTTGGATCAGCCGACCACCATCTTCACTACTATGATCTACGTAACATTTCGGTGCCGCTGCATGTTTTCAAGGGGCATCGCAAGGCTGTATCGTACGTCAAGTTTGTCAACGACAATGAAATGGTCACGGCTTCAACAGACTGCAGCCTGCGTCTGTGGTCGCTCAGAGACAGCTTGCCGTCTACCGTCCTCAATCAAGGCAACACAAACGCGAGTGCTGCAAACACTGGAGCAGGCGCAACACCTGCTGCCACTACTGCCGCAGCGACAGGCGGAGGTGGCATCGGTGATCGCAGCATTCTCAATGGCGGTGCCAATGCCACTGGCGCCGGATCTGTTCTCGACAACAAGTCGCGATCCTCATCTCAATCCATCTGTTTGCGGACATACACTGGACACACAAACGAAAAGAACTTTGTTGGGCTCAGCGTCAATGCCGATGGCGAATTTATTGCTTGCGGCAGCGAAACCAACGAAGTCTTTACCTATTACTCCAAGCTTTCCAAACCCATTGTTACCCATCGGTTTGGCAACAATATCGATTCTATCACGGTGAGGACTATCCGCCTATTGGCTCCATGTATTAGTGTATGGTGCTGTGCGAGAACCTTGCTGACTAGAGAATTCTGGTTGGTTGTGGCTTTTTGGGGTGTTGGCTATCGGCATGGGTGTTGCGGGATGTATATGTTGTTGAAACAGGGCGAAGAGCTTCCACATCCTGATCCGTCACAGTTTGTCAGCTCGCTCTGCTGGAAACGCAAGACCCCGAACGTGCTTGTTGCTGCAAACTCACAGGGCCGCGTCAAGGTTCTTGAGATGATCTAATCCAGTTCACTTCTCTCATCTCCTTGTCCTGTCAGCCTTCTCCTCCTCGCCTTCCCCCAACCCCCACTTTCTATCTGTTTGTCTGTCTGTCTGTCTTTCTGCTTCTTTCCCATATTCAGCTTGGTTTCCCTGTCCTTGTCCTTGTCTTTCGATTGAAGATTTGAAGTGGTCTTTGAGCGATACACGTCGGGGTTTGAGAATCATGACGCGAAAACAGATCGGAATGACTCTGACTCGAGATCATCAACAAGGAATTCATGCGTTCATCGTTTGCTCTGCTTGCCCTGGCTTCGGCCTCGGCTGCCAGCGCCATGCTTGTGGTTCCATTCATCAACGACGGACAGCAGCCACTCAGCCAGGATGTCCTTGACTCGCTCCTGGATGCCCAGCCAGCCGCCGATGCCGCCGCCAAACTGTTTGAGCAGCATCTTGCCAAATCCAGCCATGCAAACACTGCCAAGGGTTCCCACATTGCAACCCTTGTTGGCGATAAGGCCGCAGAAGCCACGGACAATCTGCTCAAGGTCATCGAAAGCAACCCGAAGCTGACGCTTCTGACAGCAGAAGTCTCCCAGCGAGAAAGCCTGCAGACAGCGCTGACCGCAGCCAATGCGGATCTGACTGTCTTTGCTCCCACGGACGAAGCCTTTTCCAGAATCCCAAAAACTGTTCCGCCGGAAACCATCACGCAGGTGCTGCTCTACCATGCGGCCCACCCAGCGACGGCGCTCAGTGGACTCTATGGTGGTGTCCTCCTCGATACGGCGTTTATGCCTGAACGCCTCGGCGGACTCTCGCAAAAGATTAAGATCTTTGCGCCTGATGGTAAAAGCCGATCCCGATCTCCTGCTCCTTCGCTCTCTCTGTACTCCGCCTGCGCGTGTTGTGTGCGTGTGCGTGTGTTTGCATGAATGAGATCGTGATTGCTCATCCTGCGATTGGTATTGTGCGTCAAGGTATCGTGCGACCCAACTGGCATTCTCAGATTGAAGAAGCGGACTTGTTTGCAACCAATGGTGTCGTCCATACCATTTCTGCTGTCTTGGCTCCTCCGCCATCTGGTAAGCCCCTTCCCATCTTCAGCCTTTCTCGCAAACCACGAGCTTGTTTGTCTGCCGATAATATGCTTGACTGACAAGGGCATTCCACGACTTTCTTTCCCTCTGTTCTCTCATACACCTTGTTCAATCCAAATCTTGCTGTGTGCTAAGCCTTTTGGATTATTGCCCATTTCCCCCTCAAGTTTACTGGGATCTATGTTGCGCTTCGATATGCTGGCTTGATTGATGTTCCAAAGACTTTCCACACTATCACCATCTTTGCTCCGACCAATGCCGCTTTTAAAAAGGTGCTGTCGGTTCTCTACTCACTCACTCACTCACTCACTCGCACATATGCATGCATGCACCTGTTTGCTTGGTTCGAATGAGTGGCGAGGAAGCCAGAAACTTCTTGGTATATTTGGGGAATTTGAAAGGCTAACGCTTTACCACTCGTTTCCCTCCTAATCGTATCCTATGATATCCAGCTTGGGTTCCGTCGTCTGCGTTTCCTGTTCAGTCCCCAGGGCAAAGACAAACTGATTGAGATTCTCAAGTACCACGTGGTTCCAAGCGTACACTATACGCCTGAACTTCTCAAGGGCAACCATACCCTCGAAACGCTTCTGGAAGGCAAATCCATCGAGACACAATCGGCCACATCGCGTCTTCCCGATGGGCACGATCACACCCAAGTCGTTCTCAACAACAACGAAAGCAAAGTCATTGATGCCGATGGCCTCGCCGACAACGGTGTCGTCCACGCAATAGACTCTGTCCTCGTTCCGTTTGACTGGAATGATGCCCAACTTGCTCAGCAAATCGACCAGTGGCATCGCAAGTACGGCAACGATCGCAAGAGTCTCAGCATGTTCAATCGACTCTTTGCTCAAGCTGGCGAGGATACCAACCATTTCATGCAGGATTCTGACAGCGACTCTCCTGATCTTGATGCTGACTCTCTCTTTGAGGCTTTGGGTGGCGAGTTTGGTCGTGTCACTGCCACGTTTTAAGCAGGCTTGCTGCTCTTGGTCAAAGACAGTTCCATTCATCTCCCTCGCTGCTTTTCGTCGCGTTTTGCTTTGACAAGCCGCATCTCTATTTTCTATTCATCCTCGTTTTCCTTCATCATCTTTTCTTGCTCTCCCGCTCTTTTTCTAGCTTTCTTGCATGCAAGTCAATGAACTAGCCGAGAGCTCTCAATCGCATCAAACAGCATATCTTGGTCAAAACAACGCGTGTTTGCATACTCGCTCTGTTGAGATCTGCATTTTCTGTAAAGGTGAACGTATTTACATCTTCATTTGTGTAGCCTGCTTGACACTTGGCCCACAAACATCCAGATCGAGCGAGCGACAGGAAAACCAGAAATGGGTCAGCCGACCCAGGTTGTAACCAAAAACACCCAAGTGTCCATCACCGCGCAGAAGCGACATCCAAATCCATATCAGCAATGTCACGAGTCCTATCAATGAGAGTAGGTTTCACGACCCATGCACGCTTGCGTTGCGAGTATATAAACCGTGCTTGTATACGAGGCCGATAGTCTAAAAACTGGTGCATCCAATAGTATGCATAGAGCTTTTCAAAGCGGAATGCGCCGTCAAGGGCCAGCCGCTGAAACCGTGCTTCAGCTTCCTTGAGGAGAGCATCATTGATTGTTGTCAGATCATTGACGATGAGTACTGGTAAATCTTCAAATAGTTCGTCTAGACTTGAGGATTTGACGATTGGATAGGATCCAAGGTAGAGTGCCTCGTAGGTGCGGTAGCAGTCGAGGCCGGCGCCTGGAGGCGAAATCACAAACTTGGACTGTGCCATGAGTCTATAGAATTTGACTGGCTTGACGCCTGGTTTCATGTAGCATCTTGCAAACTGTGGCTGGGCTTGTGTGTTGCACAGTGCGTCCCATACAGGCTTGCGTTCAGTCACGTTTGAGCTGATCGCAAACGATACCCTGTCACCAGATACAATCAATTGTTGGTGAGATAACAACGTCGGCATTTGCTTGAGAGGGATACGGAGATGGAGAAGACTGTTGGTAGGTACACCAAGCAGCAGAAATCTGCGCACTTACAATACGGAGTAGTAGTTGACTTTGGGCCGCTTGTCATAGCCCAGATCAATAGCAGTATGAAGCGATTCAAGTGAGTGATGCCATTGGCTGACGCCATTCATCAAGCACGAAAACCGACTGGGATCTGGATTACGGTCGCAGTTCATCGCATACCAATGCAGGATTAGGGTAGAATCCAAAGCGCGCTGCACGAGCTTGCTTGGCAAGCTTCCAGGAATAGCAGTATCTGAATCGCCGGTGATCAACACAAACGTTGTTGTGAATCTGGGCAGCATGGTTGTCAGGAAGTCGGCAAGATCCGGCGAGTCAACAAAGATGGAGGTGCCATTTTGGAGACAAGGGATGATGCTTTGGGTGAGTTTTGGCAGATTAGTGCCAACAGGTTGGATGAGTGAGCCGTAGTGGAGCTCGGCAATACGCTTTACGGTGATGGGAGCCAGACGGTCGGTGGCTGTGTATGGATCGTCGGGAGTGCCAGCATGAAAGGGAGGAAGTGAGCCCAGCCGCACACAGCAGGAATCTGTGCACTTGAGAGCAGAGTCACTGGTTGCCAGGATTTCAGATTCAGCGTGATATTCAGTGTCTATCGATATGGCATACGGAGGCGCAGTAACAGGAGATGCAGATGCAGACCCACAATAATGAGTCAGTCGCGACAAGATCGACAAGGTTCAAGATCAGCATCGAGATCAACATGAATCAAGACAGATCACTCACAGCCCGTGCGGACAAGCAGCAGAACAAGCAGCATGGCGAGCAGACCCGCACCGGCCATGCGTCGCATTGCTGTGAGCCAGCGACGAGGACGCAAGCGACCGGGCGAGAGCGGCCAGGTCGACCACTTGGGCCACCCGTGAGATCGAGTGCCGCTTCCGAGCAGCGATCTGGCAGAGAACAGGATGCTGGTAGTTGGTGCTTGTGCTGGTCCTTGTGCTTGTGCTGTGTGGACGGGCTTGATACAACCCCACGCGATGGTGCCGCTGCTGTTGTTGCTGTTGCTGCAACCCTTGTTGTTGTTGTTGTTGTTGCTGCTGTTCGTGGGTTTGTTGTTGATGTCGTGTGCCAAGTTGCTGCCCACGCCGCGGTGAACGGCAACTCCAAGCAGGTCGCACGCTTCATCGCATTCGCTGCAGATTGTGCAGCTGTGGCTGCTGCTACTGCTGCTGATACTGCTGCTGCGGCTGCTTGCTATGCTGGCGCCGTCAGATGCCAGCTGTCCTTGGAGCCGTTGCGGCTCTGCCATGGCCGCTGTACCAAAGGACACAGCCGCGGCCGCTGCCGCTGCCGCTGCTGCGCCGCTTGCAGTTGGCGACTCGCGCTGCTGTCGGTGCTGCGGGTGCCCATACTCATACTCAGCCGCATACTCATGCTGGCGTTGATGCTGTATATTCTCTTGTTGCTCTGGGTGTGGGTGCTGGCACTGGCGGAGATACGGGTACGACTGTTGATGCGGATGCTGGTACGGAAGCAGATGCGGATGTGGATGCAGGTGGTCGTGCATTGCAATCTGTTTGTTCGTCACAGGTTCCTCATAAAAAAGTTTGGGAATCTCGATCTCGGCTTTTATTGCGGCTCAAACAACGCCATACACATACCGTCTTTCGACACCATTGTCAATACCACGCATCCTGCCAATTCTCTCAACCCAGTAATGCCCATACAGCTTCTCCATCTTGAACTGCCCTGCTTTCTGTCGATACTGCTTATAGACAACTTCTAATTCGTCCTCGTTCAGATCTGTTAGGCTTGGGACAATCACTACTGGAAGATCCTCAAAGATCTCGTTGAGGCTTGACGACTTGATGATTGGATATGACCCAAGATACAGCGCCTCATATGTGCGATAGCAGTCCAGTCCCCAGCCCTGTGGCGACACTACAAATTTGGACTGGGATATAATGCGGTGAAAGTCGCGCGTCTTGATCAGCGGATCGAATATACACAACATCCTGCTGAAATGGAGTGGGTTGCACAGTGTTGCCCATGGCAATGACCGCTCTGCCGGATTTGTCCATACACTGAATGATACTCTATAAATACCATCCAGCCATCAGTACTCGTTGACTCGTTCAAATGCACGGTTAAGCAACAGCAGATCACTTTGAATAAGCACTCACAAGGTCGAGTAGTCGTTTGATTTTGGAAGATTAGGATATCCAAGGTCGATGGAAGCCTGTATATCGTGCTTTGAGTTATGCCATTGGTTCACCCCGATCATCAAACAAGTAAACCGGCTCGGATCGGGATTGCGGTCGCAGTTCATCGCATACCAGTGCAGGATTAGGGGAGAATCCAAGGCAAGCTGGACCAGATCGCGGCTTAGTGTGCCAGGCATTGAATAGTCGGAATCGCCAGTGATCAGCACAAACGTTGTGGAAATGATGGGCAGCATTTTGGTCAGAAACTGCTCAATATACGGAGATTCGACAAAGATGACCGTTCCATTGCGCAGACACGGCACCATGGCGCTCGTCAGATCCGTGAGCTTGGCATCGGCCGGCAGTGATAGCGACAGAGCGCCGTACCGCAGCTCGGCAATCAGCTTGAACGTCATCGTCGTCATCAGATCGTCTGCCGTGCGCCGCTCGCCACCAACGCCGCGATGGAACTGCAGCTGCGGCGCCGTCTGCACACAGCAGCTGTCGGTACACATCGTGTCCGGTCTTCTGCGGTCGAACCGGATCAATAGGCGCTCGCGGGCCGACTGCCACGGCCACTGCCACTGCCACTGCCAGCCATCGCCGCCATCTGTGACACTCAGCAGCACACAGCAGTTCACAGCAAGTCAGTACAGACCATCTTCGTCTCGCGCAAAGCTCCATCTCCCTCCGTCCATCCTCCTATCCAACTTTACATCAGCTTGCTGGCACACTCCAATCATCCAAACCCAACTCACAGAGTGAATACAGCCCAGTGAGAAGCCCTATCCCAAACACAATATAGAGCACCAGCCGCACCATTGCCGTCCGCCATCCCATCTTTCGTGGCCACACTATCCTGGCAAGCAATCGCCATCGGCTGATTGCACCACAGCCAAAAGGCAATCTGCTGCTTCCGCTTCGACTTCGACTTCCGCCTTTGCCGATACTTCCACTTCGACTTCCGCCTTTGGTGATGCTTCCAACTTCATCATCGTCATCGTCATCGTCGCTGCCAGAGTGTTTGATAGCAGTGTGCACAGCCCAATCTCTGTTGTCCTGTTCAGAGACGCCACCGCTGCTGTCAACCAGCGTCTGTGTCGAGACACCAGCCATTGTTACAGCAACAATGCCTATCGATCGTGGTCGTGTCGGAGTGGAGTGGAATGGAGTGGAACTGAAATCCCTTGAAGTCCCTGTCCTCCCTAATTTCATTTCCTTTCCACGCCAACAGGACGGCGAAGCCCGTATCTCTTGCTCAAATCCTCATACACAAGTCGGCGTTGGCTATACCTTGTATTCTTTCTGTACTCGGCAAACTGGTCGACCCAGTAGCTAGCATACAGCTTGTGCATGCTGAAGTTGTGTCTCTGCATCTGCTCAAACCTTTCCTCGAGCTCCGTCTCTTTCAAGTTCGTCAGATCGTCAACAAAGATCACTGGCAGATCTGCAAACATCCGCTTGAAGCTTTGCACGCTGATAATGGGATACGATCCCAGATACAGCGCCTCGTATGTGTAGTGGCTGTCTAGTGCAGCGCCTGATGGAGAAACAGCAAACTTGGATCGTGCGACGATGCGATGGAACTCGGTTCTGTCAAGCCGCGGATTCGATAAACAGTATATCTTTTTGTATACGAATGGATTACAAAGCCATCCCCATAATCTTGAGCGCTCGTCAATGTTCTCCCAGACATTGAACGATACTCTATAGATACAAGACAAAAACAATCGCTGCTGATCAGTGATGGATCACGCATGTTGCTGGGAAGAGAGAATGAGGGAAATAGCAACCGATACAAGAGACAATCGCCTTACAGGATCGAGTGCTCCTTTGACTTTGGAGTGTCTTGGATACCCAAACTGACAGAATCTTGCATCTTCTCAAGTGCATGGCCCCACTGACTGACACCAGTCATCAAGCACGAGAAGCGGCTCGGATCTGGAATGCGATCGCAGTTCATCGCATACCAGTGCAGCAGAGTGCCTGATGCCAATGCAGTATCAATCAAACTTGGATTGACCCGTCCTGGAATGGCATCGTTCGAATCCCCACTGATCAACACAAACGATGTTGAGAATCTCGGCAACATCTCTGTCAGAAACCTCTCGACATCCGTCGAATCAACAAAAACGATGGTGCCATCTTGCAAACAGGGGATGATTTCCTCTGTCAATGCCGTCAAACTTGTGTTGTGTGGCTGCGGTTGCGAGCCGTAATACACCTCGGCAATGTTTTTGAACGTCATTGGTGAGAGACGATCTCTTGCTTGATAGGGGCTATCGAATTCTCCCGAGCTGTAGATATGCTGTGGCGCAGATCGCACGCAGCACACGCGATTGCACATGACAACACTATCATCAAAGAGTGGTATGATGCTCGAATAATGCTCGAGTCGATCTGCAAATCATACACAGACAGCAATCAATCAGATAAGAACTGTAACAACAAAATGATTGAAACAAACAACGGTTCCAATCTTTTATCTAGCTTCCAGAGTTTGACTTACATCCCATAGCAACCAGTGTAACCAAGAAGCCAATGACAAGAGTATGCAGACCAGCGATTTTTCTTGGCATGGTCCACCATTTGTCAAGACTAAATCGCAATCTAGACATCAGGGGTATCGATTCGTGCTGAATGCTGTCTTTCTTGAAGTTTGGAAGCGTGTAGTCAAAAGTACCAGATTGATCTACTTGCACTGTGCGGGGTTGGTTCAAGCCTTGGGAGGCTGTCTTCATATCGTATTCATGGTCGATATCTTCCTGCACTTTGCTCTCTTTGTTTGTTTGTTTGTTGAGATCCAGTGTGTTGGAGGACAGATGGGTATGGGTTTGCCATCAGTTCATGGCACAAACAAGATGGTGACATCACTAGTTAGTGCATGGATTGTGTATCTGGGACTATCCCCTTCCATACACGCACACTCTCTCTATCTGATAAATATGTGTTTCAAAGGTGTGTCTGCCACAGATTTGTTTGTTATCTACTATCCTTTGCTCTGTCTCACCTTTGACGACCTGTATCTCGCTACTCATGTTGCAAGACTGCGAGCAAACACCCGAGTAACAGCAAAAAACACAACAAAAAGAGTCAGAGACTCGCTCAAATATCGGACAATTTCGTCTGTTTCAAATAGGTTGAGAGACACAAGACGGAATGAGAGGAGCGGAGTGTGCAAATCATGTTGCATTCATCGAAATGAAAATCACAGTCGACGAATCTGATTTGTGATCACAAAAGCAATGGATCGGATCTGGGTTTGAACACAATAGTTCCAAGCTCATCAAACTGCATGGTTCAAGGCATACACCAAGTTCTGCAGATAGTGGGTTGCACATATCAACTTCAAGCAGCAGTAGCCTGCACCTAGACACTTACACATTCCATCGACCCATCGACCCATCGACCCAATATAACCAATGCAACGAAACTCGATCACGCATCCAACACTCGACAACACGTTTCTTCCCTATTACCCTTTCAATATTACACAGTCTAGATCTCGCCAAATCAACCAGCCCGCATAATATCTATGAAATAGAGACCAGATTGTATCATTTGCTTTATTCGACAATGTCTTGCATTGACTGCGATTGCTCTGCATCTTCAGCAGCAGCAGCAGCATCAGTATCTTGACCGCCATCAACAGTATCGACAATATCTTCAGCAATATCTTTGGCGATATCTCCTTCCTCCTGTTCTTTTCCTGTCGCTTCTTCCTCTTCTTCTTCTTCATGATCGTCCTCCAGTGAAGGCATTGGCTTCGTTGGATCTTTTGAAGAGTGAGCGAGGCATCGTTGTTATCCCGATATTTCCATATAGACATACAGCCATTATCCATGTCAGTCATCCTAATAATGCTATAAATGGTTGGTCGATGCGGTCTCAAGGATGTTGATGGATCAGGAGAGTCGAAGATTGCATGATGAGATGGCCTGCATCGTTCCAGGAAGAACGGAGAGAGAGCGAGAGACCAAAACGAGTGCTGGTTTCTGTACCTTGCACCCATTTCTTCAGCTTGTAGTGGTTAGGCGGTGGCTTTGACGTATTTCCAGGTCGTCCACTCAGCGTTGCCGGGATCGAATTGGTGGGTGTAGGCTTGGGTGTTGTCCATTTGCGTTCCCTAACAAGTTTGGTTGTGGTTGTTATCGGTTGCGACGGTTATAGCAGTTGAGCAGCGGATGAGAATCCATGACTGGAAGACATGTTCAGCTGTCCATGTGCGTGTGGAGACTTGGATCTTCTCACCATCCGACGACAGGTGTCCAGAACGGCAGCTTGGCTTCACTTTCAGTCGACATGTGTGACACTTGGAGTCAGATGCTTCAACAAGTCTCTATGAAGCTCCACCAGAAACCGTTTTGATTGATGGAACACATTCAAAAACCCCAAGAATTCCCATCAAGAGAATCCCCAGGATAGTCACTCTCATCAACAACCGAGCAACCACATATAAACGCGTCATCTTGAAGAAGCAAGGGTGATGTATCAGGCATGCGGTTCGTTATTTATAGACCCGATTCTACATCACCGTTCAAAAACAATCAGCCAACAACCAAATAGACTTGTTGCATCGATGCAACAATCTGATCGCACACAGTTGGCAATCTTGTTTGGTACATGCCGTCACAGAACCAGCTGCAGTTGCGACAACAAATGCTCATCTCGATGCTGTCAATACATAGAGTGATATGAATCAAGAATCAAAGAGAGCACACACGTCGAGCATCGTCGTCTGCATAGCAAGCTGTTTTGTTGCGATGGGTGCCAATGCTGCACAGTTGTCTGTCCAATCTGTGGCCAGCGTGTTGACCATCACCCACAGCACCACTGCAACAATGGCGGCATGTATTCGACATAACAAGGTGGCTGTGATTGCTGACGGTGCTGTTGTTTGGCATCTGCTAACAACAACAACAGTTCAGCAGTTGTCTATGATGACGAGCAAGATGCTACAGATCTGTCACTGTTTGTAACAAACTCGATCCTAATCTATACTGCAACAATCGCAAGCACATTCATGCACAGCAACAGTAACAGTCGCACACAGATTGCTTATTATGCCTGCATTTGTTCGGACAATCAACAACAGACACACTTGACAGCGTCGTACTGGATCTACAATGCAGTACAGCCGACTCATGGACGGTTTGTTTGTTTGACATGGGTGCAGGTACTGCGATGACAGATCCGTCTTGCTGCTTAGTTTAAGTTGCAAACAAACGTATAAGCATGTGACCAGTGACCTCGCCAGATTCAGCAGCACAAGGAAAAGTTGACTAGATCATAAAGCATTTTTGTTCTTCCTTATTGATTCTAGAATTCGAGATGAGATTTGTGGAGGAAAGAGAAGGAGGGAAAAGGTAGTTTGGAAACAAAGTGAGAGACGGAGAGGGAGAGGGGAAAGGGGTGTCTTGATAAAACGTATGCGAGAGGGAGAGGGACAACAGAGAAACAGAAAAGAGAGATCGGACAAACAGAAGAGAGATAGGGAGAGAGAAATGGATGGATGGATGGATGGATGGATTGATTCGAGAAGTTTTAAAAGAGGAAAGAAAGAGATTGCACAGAGAGCCCGTTGACCACGATATTTTCTCCACCTCAAAATCAGTTTTCGATATCATTTGGCTTGATTGCACCTGTTTTGCCACGCTGCTTCTCAAGCAGCTTGGTTTCCTCCATGACAATATCCGTGTCCGTGGGCCTGTTCATCGAGATGAGGTAGAGGCCAACAATATCGGGTAGGTTACACAATGCTGGCATCAGAATCGAAAGCAGGTAGTACGTGGGCAGTGCGTGAATGATGATTGCGGTCTCGTAGTCCGACCAGAACCATGACATCATAACAATGAGGATGAACATTGTGATGACGTTGATTGCAAGCGACAAGAGAATAGATCCCCAGATAGGCCATGTCCAGTGCCGCGTCATGACAGCCATCTTGGTGAGCACGCTGATAAGCAGTGGTGTACTCAGCAGGTAGCACTGCACCCAGTATCCAGTCGATCGGCCAAGCACATCTACAGCGCCTTCATAGTTGGTGAAGTAAACTGCGCCAAAGATGAAGATGGAGTGGATGATGCCAGTAACACACCATGACATGATCTTGACAGGGCTCCAGAAGAGTCCGTTGCGGACCTCGCTGTAGAGCTGTGGATATCGCGCAATCTGATCTTCCTCGACATCCTTTTCAAAAATGGCGTATGCAAGCGGCGGCAGAGACGTAAACAACACATTGAAGCCAATAAAGAACACTTCTTCATAGACAGACTGCACAATCAACGCAGACAATTATGCGGTGATGATTGTTAGCCAAACATCAGAGTAGAGCAAACTCGCAACTGGAAACTCTAGAGTGGTTCCAACATACCGTGCCAGCCCATGCATTGTAGAATCCAAACCACCACTGAACAGTGATGAATGCAATGTTCTTGTAAAACGAATAAAAGATCAAGTTTGCCATCCGCAAGTAGTTGTATCGGCCATGCACGCTAAGGAGTCGCTGCAGGAAACGGAATTCTCCAAAGGCATAGTCGGCAGCTCGCACAGCCTGTGTGCCTTCCTTGCCCATGATGCCGATTCCAACGTGTGCCTCTTGGATCATTGACACATCATTGGCGCCGTCACCAATCGCAAGAGTGACAGCCGACTTGAGGTTCGAGCGTACTAAGCGCACAACAAGTGCCTTTTGAAGAGGCGTAACACGTGTGCAGATGACAGAGTTGCACCCAAGACCTATGGCGAGCAGCTTCTGCTTGTGCGGGCCAGCAAGTGCGTGTACCAGAACGTCGCCATTGACAACCAGAGCATAGCTCTTCTACTCATAGCAGTTTGAAGCTGTTCATCAGTATACAGCAACCATCAATGGGTTCAGATTCAGCATTGTCGAGACTCACTGTTGGGTACTCCTTCATCTCGACCAGATACTTTTCCATCTCTGTCTCAACTTCCTGAACGGTTGATGCTTGGAGGATAATCAGTCGCATTTCAGGACCAATCAAGCGCGACGACATGCCAATATTGATTGCAGTTTCCAGCTTGTCGCCAGTAAGCAGCCAGATCTTGAGGCCCGCCTGATGTACATAGATACGCAGTCACAGCATAAATATCAGTATCATGTGGCGAGCACTGCCTTACAGCATAGAGCAATATGGATGTCACCTTGCGAAGATATTCGATAGTTTCGGGCACGCGGTCCTGGAGTCGATCTTCGATAGCTGTGCACCCAATAAAGGTCAGTTCGCGCTCGGCAGCTTCGCAAGCCTCTTCAATCATTCCCTCGCGATTAGTCAAGGACCGCTCGGCTGTATCAAACTGCGTCTTGAAGGTTTGATAGTCGGCCTCGCTCATTCGACGGTAAGCAACGACGAGTGTCCGCAGACCCGTATTCGCAAATGCATTTAGCGATTCTTGTGCAGCTTTCAGGTTGGCAGGGTCGTTGACCGTATGATTGTGAGAAAGGCGCGGCATGATGATATTGTCTGCGCCTTTGCAGTACAAAAAGATGCCTTCGGGTGTGCGGATGACGATGGACATACGCTTGCGTGCAGAAGTAAACTCGAGCACGCTGAGTATTTCAAATCGCTCGACAGTGCCAAGAACTTCGACTTCCATGTGTGCCTTTGTGCGGGATAAAAGTTTGAAGCCATTCGCTTTGGCTGCAAGGAGAAGCGCTGTCTCGTCAGGCGATTGGCTTTCATAGATCAGCTCGCCTGTGTTGTTATCAAGGGCCGGAATCACTCCGTGGCAGAGACCCAGAGCCAATCCGAATCTACGCATTGTCACACGCGCATGTTCGTGGATGGTGGGGTTCTACGATGGTTTGTTCATGATCAGAGCACAGAGTTAGCCAATCGACATGTGTCTAAATCACAAGTTCAATCAAAGGATTCCCACATTGATGGCACGCAGCAGAGCGCCAGTTTCAGCCATTTCATCAAGAGTGTAGCCTTCACAGAACCACTTGTCCATGCGCATCTCGTTTTGCGTGAATGTACCAGTCTTATCCGAGAAGATGTATTCGATACAGCCCAGGTCTTCGTTGAGGTTGCTGTTGTTGGTGCGCATGGGTACTTTGACGATGGATCCATCGCGCTCGACGCGGGTGTACGTCATTTCTGGATCGTGTGCCATCAATGACGCCTGCAGAAGGCGAGCGATTTCGAGCGTGACGAACAGAGAAATAGGGATCACAAAGGTGTACATTCCAAAGAAGGAGAGCGTGGTGATGCCAATGTGCTGCCGATTGATGAACAGGAGGAGACAGACTGCTTAGCACAGCGATCACAGCAAGCGAGGGATGAGCATTCAGAGTGCAGACAGTACTCACAAGGCCAGAGTTTTTGGACTGCGGACCAATATACCAGTCTGCTGCGTAGTCACCAGGCGACGACACGATCAGCGAAGATTCCTTGTTTGATGCCCAAGAGTAGTGCCAGAATTCAAAGAGCACAGATGTGATGAGTAGGAATGCGTTGAAGATAAACATGCATCCGACAAGCCAGTTGAGCCGCCGCTCGAGTGTGGACGACTTGAGGCCCGTTGATTTCAGGTTCTTGATAATCTTTGTGTTGTTGCCAGTGTAGACCACGATTGCGATGGCGTGGTCTGTATTGCGCAACACACAGCCACGCAGGAACAGATTGTTCATTGACAGTGGAATCACTGTTTCCTTGCCATTATGACGCACGGTTGCACGGCCTTCGAACGAGATCAGATTTTCGTTTGGATGCTCGCATTCGATGAAGCCAGAAAGACCATGGACCGATTCGATGGTTCTCATCAGGGCCAGTTGCGAGGTTGCTGATCGGCGCTTCAGATTTGTCTCGCTGGGAAAGATGTTTTGGTTATTTGTTGCAAGTAGACAAGGCGATGTCATGATTGATCCGTGGTTGGCCAAGCAGTTGCGCCAGGAGAACTCGCTGTCAGCAAAGTCGGTGCATAACAGTCAGATCAGCACAACAGTAGCCACGCACCCATCCAACTCAGCCGTCTCGATGAAGCCTGTGCCATCTTCGTATGATGTTGAAACGATCATGGCATCGACAGGCAGCTTCTCGCCCTTTGTGATGTATAGGAAATCGCCTGGCTGCACATCCATGGCGAGAACCTGCACCTTCTGTCCATTCTGGATAATAGTTGCAGGAACATTGTTGGCTGCCTGATCGGCACGATATCGGTTCTGCATGAGCAAGTGGCAGCGACCGAGCAGATGGTTTGGCATGTCAGCTGGGATGGTTCTGGGACAACTGGATCCAGACTATAGATTATGGCCAAGTATCTTACAATGTCCTCAAAGGCTTCCTTTGCAGCCGAAAAGAATAGTACGATGGCAAGCGGCGTGACTTGAGAGAATGCGCTCAAGCTGGAGAAGCCGCCGATAACCGAGAGTGCTCCCAACAGAAAATAGATGTTGTAGACACGGTTGAACTGGATTTGGATATGCGGATTGGAATAGTCAGCAGAATGGCAACACAGACAAGAGTTCATGGCTATATTCATGGCAATTGTGATAGCATGGACGCACCTGAAAGTAGAGGTTGAGCGGCAAGAAGGTCAAGAGTGTATACTTTGTAGTTCTGATGTAGTTTGTGCGAGCGTGCTGCTTGGGCTGTGATGGGAAGTGAACTTCAAAGGGCTTCTGATTGTGGTTGTGGTTGTGGCTGTGGCTGTGGCTGTGGGGCTGTTGGGCATTGAGTGATGGATGTGATATTGAAGACAATGCAGGCAAGTGGGAGTGGGCGAAGAGCCGTAAGCAGCTGAGGAAGGCAACGGAGAGATTGGAGTGGCGGCGGTGGTGGCTACATCAGCGACAGCAGAGGAGGTGGCTTCAGGAGAGTGGGACTGGGAGTGAGAGTGAGACTGAGAGTGAGAGTGAGGGTGAGAGTGGACACTTGCAGCAGTGGCGTTGTTGGTTGCGGTTGCGGCTGTTGTGTGGTCTGAGCCGACGGCTTCTGCGGGGCCGCGGCCATTGCTGTTGCTGTTGCTGTTGCTGTTGCCGGTGCTGGTGAGCAGCTGCACCCGCTGTTCCTGTTCCTGTTTCTGCTTGAGCTCGATGCTAGTGGCGGGTTCCATAGCGTCGGCTGTGTCTGCAGAAGGAATATGGGGCAACGAAGACGAGTGGGCAAACGACGATGCGACGATGCGTGGTGCGGCCGTTGCTTGCTGCTGCTGCTGCTGTTGAAGTTGGAGTTGGAGTTGGAGTTGTTGTTGCTGCGGCTGAAGTTGTTGCTGCGGCTGCGACTTTTGTTGAAGTTGAGAATTGTCGAGGTTTGAGTGGAGCTCTGGCAACGCGTGTGGCAGAACTGGCTGCTCAGCCGACACTGGCAATTCAGGCTGCTGCTGCTGCTGCTGCTGCTGATGATGATGATGCTGATGGTTATGCAACTGTGATGATTGGCCTGCGCTATAGCTTTCAGTATGCGCGCCAAATACTCGCGTCTCTTGAGGCGACGGACTTGGCTTGGAAGGCTCTGCTGGTTGTTGGTGCTGTTCCGGTCTTGTTTCTGATGGTTGTTGCGCGGCAGGGTACTGATGGCGTGGTTCCGCGTCGCGAATCGGTGGTCGGCCGAACGGCACAGGATAGCCTTGAGCCTGAGCCTGAGTCTGAGTCTGAGTCTGAGTGTGCTGTTGTTCGTGTTGCTGCGAATGCGGAAGACCTGGAGATGGGGTTACTGATGATGTGGTATGCGACTCAAGAGGCGGCAGTCGACTACTCAACGGACGCTGCTGCTGCGACTGCTGTGGTTGCTGGTGCGAAGCCTGCCAAGAGTCAGGCCCCTCCAGGATAGGCAGCTATACAAGTGCAAGTGCAGGTGAAAGAGATGGTGAAGATGCAGATGCAGATGCCGACGCAGATATTGGTGGCGTGCCGCGTGCGATTAGAAAGCAGCAGTGGCAGTGGAAATGGCAGTAAAGTTGTGTGGCGTTGTGTGGCGTTGTGTGGCGCCGGGTTGGATTGGGTTGAAGCTATTCATTTCAGTCCAGCCCTCAGGTCATCAGCTCAACTTTCATCTCCTTTCCTTGATATCTGCATCTGCTTTTCAGAACTCATCCTCTTCAAACGGATCAAGCTCGGGATAGTTGCCAACAACAACCTTGTTGGGCCGCAAGAATGCGCCGTGCTGCGGTCGCGATTCGAAATATCGCTGGCCCTGAACTGTTCCATCGTGCTTGCCAACGGGCTCGTCATATTCGATGCCAACCCAATATCCAGGTTTAAATCCAGGCTTGCCTGAAACCAATCATCATCCCGCAAATTAGCTCATATACCAGATAATAGATCAGCAGTCACGCTATTATCAAACTCACCAACATATCGCACAGTGCCACGCTTCTCCAGCCCACTCTCTGCCTCTACCTTGCAGCGATCGCCAACCTTGATCGCACTCGCCTCGGCTTCAAACTCATTCTCGAGACGTGCTGCTTCGCTCTCCTCAGAGCGGCTGTCCGAGAATCTGCCAATCTTATTTCGTCTCTTGAAATCTCGCACGGTTCCTGTTGTTCACCAGTTTACAAAGCCAATGTGATTTCAGCATGCAGTTCAAATGCGGCAAGCAGACGGACCAGGCGCTGCATTGCCTTTTCCATACCTCGCAACTTATCATAGTCGCTGTCGTCCATCTCCAGCTTCTCGACTTTTGATACATCTGAATAGTCGTTGATCTTGAACGGACTTGTGTCCACAACCTGCCACATATCAACCACACAGTCAATCTCAGACAATGCCAGCACACTTGCAATGCTCCACAGACTCACATCAATGCGCATGTAGTCTTGAACGGGATAGAACCCGAGCATGCGCTCGTCGTCCTCAAGCGCAGCCACAAGCTGGTCGTTGCCGCTCATCAGTCGAAGCTTCATTGTGCCAGCTGGAACACCAGTAATCGGCTCAAGTCGCTCCTAACAGTTCATTGGATGTCAATGCATATATCCCTAGCATCTGAAGTCCGTTTGGATACAAACAATACTGTCAGCAGTATCATTCATACAAAGATGGAACTCACTTTGAGCGACGCAATCGTCAACGACTTATCAAAGCGCCGTTCTGATGTTGCATTTGAGCTTGTTACAAACACAGTAACAACAGGCGACAAGCCCAGTTCAACCGTCTGCAGCATTGATGCGGTTGCCAATCTAAATATAGACATTAGTTTGACCATGGTCAGACAAAACTCTTTGCAAAGCTGCTCGCTCTCTACATACTCAAGAGCGACCAATACTCGACTGCAGCCTTTGAGCGGATTGAGATTGTGCAAACAAGCGCCACAGCAGCGACTGGTCTGACTTTTGGTTTCCTGAGAGCCCCGCCATTCAAATCTCGGTCCCAAAACGGATCATCGGTTTTTTCTTCTTTTCTTGTGGATACCGTCGCAGCTGTAACACCAATCATCGGCTGCAGCATCGACCACAGCAGCAACAATGGCAAAGGGATTGAGAAGCAAATCACGCCGCAAGGCAAAGGCAGCGATGCGCGAAACGGTAGCTTTACCTTGCCTGTCTGCCGCCTTCCCTTACCTTTTTGCAAACATAACTTTGGATACCAAAAGTGACCTCTCTTTTTTGGGATCAAAATGGTGTAGGTGTTTGGACCCGAGGAGGAGAAACGCTTATTGAGGCTTGCCAAGAAGCAGGGCAGCATTACTGGTAGCGCAGATGACATGCACGATGATTCGGATGAGGATCAGAAGCCAAAGCGGTTCAGTCATCGAGTGGCAATGTTCCAGTATGACATGGAGCGTCGTGGACGAGATAAGAGCGTAGCGCCTGCACGTGGTGCCAGCCGTGGAGCATCTCGCAGTGCTAGCGTTCGATCCAAGACAGATGCTCAGAATACCGATGCTGATATGGAGGAACAGGCTAACATCGACCAAGAGAATGGTGATAAAGACGATGAAGCAGAAGAGAAACCAGCCGAGATGGATGCAGATGAGGATGCAGATGAGGATGCATTGAGCAGTAAACCGCTCACTAAGCTTGATAAGCAGGGACTTTATATGAATCGCAATCAGCTCAAAAAGAGGCTCCGCGCACAGAGCAAGACCCGCAAGATAAAGGTTGTAAAAGGCCGCCGTGGAGTTGGCAAGAAATGAATGGTAGTCAGCAGCAACAATCGTGGCTTTCAGATGATGCTGCATCAGCATCTGACTGCAATATAACAGATTGATGTATCAATCATGTTAACCAACTGCATGGTATTGGCGTGCCCTGTGCAGAACTTGGATGATGCCCAGTCCCGAGCAGTGAGATGCAGTCCGAGAGATGCGATGCGATGGAGCTGGCCCTGGAGGGGATTCCTGGGAACTCCTGTGCTGTTCCTGACACATTCCCGCCAGAAATTCCTTGTTGGCCGCACAGCTTGCACAGCACCCCCTCACACTCAATCCAGCACACTCAATCAAGCGCACAGCGTACCTGGCCTTTGAACCATGCTGATGCCTCCTCAGAACGTAACATCGATCAACTGTGCTTCTGCTGTGGCCATTTACGCTGCTGCAGCAGACACTCCAGCTGCAGTCACCCCTGCAGCTTGCGCCTCCGACAGTGCAGCCGACGAAACCAAGGACAACGAAGCATTGCCAGCGGACATGGCTGCAGCCTTGCCGGGTCCGGCCGTTAGAACGACAGTTTCCAAGCAGGACAGGTTTACTGGCGCCGGCGATCTGATTGAAATGGTCGAGCGGCTGCCGCGAGAGCTGTCCAACGAGATTTACAAGCATGCAGGGATCCTAACGCAGTATATGCACCGTCAGTTTGGAGAAACGGTGTCGCCTGTGCTGGCATCGACGCTGTGGGCCGAGTGCTTGTACCTGGACGATCTCCACTTTGTTGGGCATCTGCCAGCGATCCAACTTACATGGGAGCTTGTGTTTGTGCGGTCCGAGGCCATGCTGCAGCGACTTGCCGAGACAGAGGGTTTGGGTGTGAGCATCGATGGCAGCCTGACTGGTTTGGACTTCTTTGCCGACATCCGCAATGTGGGCGATCGCTGGTTTGGTGTCCTGCAGATGGCTGCGCGGCACAGCAGCAAGGTGCAGACAAGGCTCTTTGCGTTTGCAGAGGCGCACTACAGGCTGTCTCCGCACTTATATTCGCGCCGCGCTGTGTTCTTGATCGTGGCTGCTGCCACAGGCCGCATTGCCGACGTGCAACGAGTGCTTCCTGACATGAACTCGCTCGTAGCAATCGAGCATGCCATCGACATTGCCAGCGAGCATGGTCATATTGACATTGTCGACCTTTTGCGCTCGGGTCTGCAGACTACGCACCATGTCTCGATTGCAAGCGCTGCGACGAACAACCATCTCACGATTGTCCAATGTCTCTGCAGAAACTTTCCAAATGCCTTTGCCTCGACACCAGTCGATGAGCTTGTCAAGCTACATCACAACAAGACTCTCATCTGGCTCCTGACGAATACCGATCTGATCAACTCTGCCGAGCTATGTGCTGATATACAGTTCCAGTGCGTACTCGCTCAAAACGGCGAGATGCTAGAGTTTGCAATTGAGCACAACATTGGCGATCCACTTGACCTTGCCGTATTGTTCGATCGCTTCCCAGATCAAGTGCACAGAGAACTGCTTGAATGGATACAGGACAAAGTTGTCCGCGGCAGTGATGCTGCGCCTTTTGCCTGGCCGCGATGTCTGCTGCGCATAGCAACACAGCGTCAGGACAGCATGCTTATTGCATGGCTCAATAAGAACATCCGATGCTGGCATCAAGATGAATAAATCTGCAATTGTATTACCAGATGGCATCCGCTTGTGATCCAGTCCCTTGCTTCAGCATTAATATCAATACTGTTGCATCTATTTGTCTCCAACCCCCTTTTTAAGCCAAACGCATGCCTCACCTCGATGCTGCTCGTGGCTCATGATAGCCCTGTAAATATCGCACCGCCAGCCATCAATGCCATTTCCAAACTCTTGTGGTGTTCGAACTCCATGAACGTGGGGCAGATCAGTGACTG
>JH393034.1:27452-37912 GCA_000235945.1 Homolaphlyctis polyrhiza JEL 142
CATATCATCTTGATTCGAATGAATTTTTACATCGTTTCCTTGTCTAGACTCGATTGTGATGAGCAAACAACCCAATAAAGATCCAACTCCTGGTGGCGACCGGCCGTCACCTCCAGAACCTTCCACTACACCAACTCCAGCTTCCACTAATGCAACACAGCATACTGCACCAAGACCCGCACGTACGTCGCTAAAGCCAGGCTCGACTGCCGCCAATGCGGCTGCAGGCAGACGAGCCTCCAAACGCGTCAGCATCACTCCATTACGCGACAAACAAGCGGAGGCTGCCTCGTCAAGCAAAGCGCCAGTCCCACCGCCTGGAGCGCCGTCTGACAACAGTGCCAGCGGAATGCGTGTGCGAGCTGGCGCTGCTGTATCCGAGGAAGTCCGCAAGAAAGCCAAGGCGCTTGTACTCCACCGATGGAACGTTCTGCGGAGCAAAGTTGTGAGTGAATAACAAACAAACTCACGCATTCAACCTTGTGCAGCAAGCGTGCTTCTAACTCCTTTCGCTGTATGCAACCATGGGATTTGGCTTGTATTCTCGCATTCAAACCACATCTAGAAGCGAGGCTTCTTTCACATGATGATGAACCAACAGGCTGGCGTGACTCAAGAGGATTTTATGTCGGTTGTGTCCAACCTGTGGAGCCAAGTGCTTCAGTATTCGACAAGTCCGATGAATCAAAGTGCGATTTCAGATAGCACCACCGACTTTGTTGTCTCGAGTTGGGCACGACGGCATTCAATTGCGCCTCCAGCTGCAGGAAGCAGTGGCAGCAAAGATACTGCAAAACCTGGCGACCCAAGCAAAGCAGCGGGACTGCGGCAGGCGGGCAAATCTGGACAGCCAGCATCAGATCATACATCATCTGTCCAGACAAGCCTCGAAAACCGTAGAAAGTCGTTTGCAGCACCATCTGCTCAGAAATCCAACTCGTCTCAAAACGAAGAGAGTATGCTACTCGATACGAACCATTTAGGACGCGGTATTGGGCTTGAGGGACTATCACTTGACACAATACCCAACTGTAGTATTGGTCGCTCGCTCATGCTGATTGCCAAGGGGCTGCTAGATCCGCCACGCAAAGGTAATCCTGACGCACGATTGTGTTCAGTTTCTGCAAACGCACAAGAGTATTGTCGCTGACTTGCCGGATCTTGTTTGTTTGTTTGTTTGTTCAATGATCAGACGACATCGACTTCTTTACGCTGCAGGTGCATCTCAATCGTGGCTGGAAGCTTATTCTGCTTGGTTTGATGCAGGCAGAGTCCTTTTCGCGACATGTTGCCATGATCGCGCTCAACAGATCATTGCCTGTTATCAAAGAGACACTAGTCGACAGCATCACTCGATTTGTAAGTTGCTTCCTGATACACCACAATAGTTTGAGTTCTTTAGTTTCTGTTCAGCTGACTCTTCATCAATCTGTTATCCGCTGATTATCTAAATCGTAGAATCTGATCAGTATCCTTGTCAATCTTGTTGTGTCGGATGAACGGCATGAGAACCGACTCAAAGCAGTTTACTTGATTGGCCAGATGGGTGCAGTGCTTGCACCTGTTCGTGAGTATCATCAGCTCATGTTGACAGCCTTCAAGGAACTGTCGCGTAAATTGCTCGAGATCCAATATGCTGATGCACAGGTAAAAAACTAAAGCTGCAACATCGACGAAAGCTCAAACCAGCTGATTGCTGCATTCTTTCCGGCGATCTTGTGCCATGATCAAAACGATATCAATCAGCTGACTTTAAAGACTTATTACCTGAAATGCAACATTGGATTGTTCACTCCTTTATTCTCAACCAACAACATTTAGGATGTCAATGTGCCGGAGCATGACGGCATCCTAGACATGAAAGTGCACTTATTCCAGGCAATCGGCAAGTTTACACATGTTACACAGAAAAAGTCAAACTATATCGAGGATCTTGTTCTTTATATGATCTATCGCGAACTCAAAACTCTCGATGAAAAGCTAAAATACAAGGAGAGTGCCGTCATTGACGATCGAGACAAGGGACTCTACGTAGTTTTTGCCATTCTAGGCATTCTGAACAACGAGGTCAGTGATAACTGCCGACGCTTCTCACCTCGTTTGACACACAAACGAACAAACAAACAACAGCACGCTTGTAATAGTGTCAGGAGATGTCGTTCTCCAGATCATTCAAGGTGTTATACTGATGATATGTTTTGTGCATTCGACCTTTGATTTGATTACTGCTCTTCTTTCAATAGATGAAGCGCACAGAGGCAAACAAAAAGTACGTCGGTGCTCTATTCAAGAACTTTGTCCATCCGCTTATGCGGTCACCCAATGCTGCACTTCAAAAAATGGCGATCCAGTTCATCAGGTAAGTTACAGTTTGATCGAATAGCTCCTGACTCTATTAGCATTGATTCACAAGTACAGAGACGTCCTAACAAGTAACTCAATGCTTTCTTTGCATGCCTTGGCTGACGGGGTACCGGGGATTCTCGCAATCTCATGCCAACTACTACCGTTTCTAGCAACTGGCTTCCGATCGTAAGCGAAGACGCAATATTGCAAGGCATCGAGTGCATCCAAAGCGGTTTACAGCACTCGAAAACCCTAAATGTGGTCAATTTCGATGTTGATCGCTTTGATGATGAAGTAGAAGCCTACACCAAATGGCGATACACAGAACAATGTCGCGTCTCAATGAGATCCAAGATGCTTCGAGAGCTCATCAAAACACCAGGAACTGTCTCTAAACTCTTGCCTGTTCCTGGTTGTCCTGGCTTCTTTTGTGACTCCAACTCATCAATGATCAATACAAAGTCTGTATTGATTGATTTGCCTATTCATGGTAAATCTAATGTCACGTTGACGCGTCCTATCCCAGCCATCCCTGGTGTTCCTAGTGCTGTCACTACCATTCCACCACTGTTCATGGTAGGTCTTTGGTTTCATCAATGATTAGAAGCAGCTGTTTTTTAGATTTATATTCCCATACTCTTGTCCTTGTGCTGATAACATATCGAAACTGTACAACTCTGTTCATATTTCCCAGGATGAATCATGGGCAGAAAACCTGACAGCACCCAAATCGCGATACGAGTTTCTTGAGCGCAGCGGACAGATCCCAACGCTGACCTACGGATACACTTACTCTCCGAATCCATTCGTTGACCAAATGGACGCGTTGCAGCAGATTGGCAGACGCGAAGAGATGACAGCGGGGATTGCAGGCATACCCTCAAAGTATATCATTGCAAAGAATCGTCGAGTGTGGGTCAATTCTGACGACATTCCTCGAGGCGCCACTCGCGTTCCGCCGAGAATTGAGGGCAACCCTGGTGTCCCTCCATCTCACTCTACGGTCACTGCCGCTGATCAACCTACCGATGCGGCGTCTGATGGTGCAAGTAGCAGTACGGAGCCCAAACAAAAAGCAATCGAGCCGCGTCGATATCCTTATGGATTTGTGACTGTGTGTCCTTTCCCAGGGTTTGATCCAGAGCGCGTTGATAGAAACGCTCATCCGGTGTCACCCATCTACGGCCGGCAGATGCTTGCTGTTCGCAGAGCCAACATCGAGGCAGCACGAGTTTCGTTTCGGAATCCACCGGCCTCTTTGACTACCTCTGCGGTTCCAGGCGTCGTGACCGCACAAGACGAAGCAATGATGCTGCCAGAGTCTGCTATTGCACGAGCTAGCCCAGCGAGCTCTCGTCCCAGCAGCTCCGTCGGCACAAAAGGATTTACTGCCGAGGGATACACCTATTCGCACAATCCAATTCTATGGCCAAACCTGAATCCCCAGCTCAAAGCATCTCCAGCTTCAACCGATTTCCCCATCAATGCACCAGTCATATTCGACATCATTCAACCCCATATGCCAGAACTGCAGCGAATTCTGACCAAAGTCACGAGCATCAACCAGGATCTTTGTGGCGTGACGGTTCAGCAGAGCACCAACGAAGTGTAAGTGATGGTCAATCAGCAGCGTTTATGATCTGTGCCATCAGTCTTCACAAAACTGACTGTGTTGTGTCAATATCAAGCGGAGGACTCTCTGTTGGTGCAAAGTTCAGCATCTACATTCGACCTAGAAACGACGATACAAAATGGGTGGCTGTCCAACTCGAAGTTTTAGATGACGACTATTCTGATGATCTTGATTTCACAGGGTCTAAAAGCACCTCGGAGTCTGTTCGCAATCTGTTTAGACGACCCACAGCCACTGCATTGTCCGTGTCCAATATCAAGCCTTTTGCACACTCGACCGCCACACTTGGAAGAATGACCACACCGCCTGCAGCAACAGGACGTGCTTCTGATAATACTTTTGCGTTTCCGGTTCCAACGGGATACACAACTCTTGGCGAGCCTTATTTTGCGCCTCCTGTCAACTGGCCCGCTTTCCCTGTCGGATATGACGAAGCTGGCCAGCCTTACTACGCGCAGCAGGCATCGGTCAAGCCGTTCCCTCTTGGCTTGACTAATGCAGGAACGCGTTTCTTCAATGGTGATGGAAAGCTACTCGAAGGCGGCCAGCGCAACCAATACGCCGGCATCGACATCGAGGGACATCCGTTTTTTGTCCCAAGAGGGTTCTCAGTCCCAGCACCAACAGGGTTTACCGCCGACGGCATTCCCTTTTACGACGTGCCCTCTCTAATGCGAAATCGCGGCATCATGGTTCTTCCATCCACATTCCCGATCGGCGAAGCACCAGATGATGACGACGACGCCGAATGGGAAGATTTCCTACCCCGTCTTCACCGCGAAACGTTTATGGGAAACAACCTTCAACGTCGCCGCCTCGAAACCAGCTTTGTTGCCAAACTCTCTGCCAGCCTGCAGGATTCTCAGCCCATCCTCAAGCATATTCTTGCGCAAGCGCACGGCCGCAATATGATCCCGACACAAACAGCGCGCGATGGACGGCTCAACAAAAAGACATATATTGATCAAAGCGACCAGCTTGATTTGCAGGATCCAGAAGATATCCCAGATTTTTTACGTGGTGGGTTGGAGTTTTCTCATCTCAAGCCCATGACTATGCGGATTGTTCTCGAGCCTCCACAAGTCGAGTTTCAGAGCGTTCATGCTTCGATTACAAAAACGGTTGCGCTAAGGTATCGTGCAGGACGCGGCGATCATGGCGAGCGTGACTATTTTCTTGCTGTGGAACCCGTGGATGTGTTTACGCTCAAGGCATTCCACCTGAGACTCCAAGGCGAAGGCGTCCACGAAATCGTGCTCACGTTCAACCCAGGTGCGATGAAATCAGAGCGACAAGAAGGTGGTCTGCATCTGATTGACGAGTTTGGAAAAAAGATGGCGACTTGTCCATTATTAGCTGTTCGCCAAAGCTTCTTCAAAGTACACCCGCCTTCCCTCGATCTTGGCTGGGTGATCCCTGATCGTCGCAAACAAGCCACATTCAAGATTGAAAACATCTCGGCAGGCTCGATTCTTGTGAGTTTGAATATGCAGAGCGAAGGTCCTGATACATCATCACAGATGGATTTGACTCGCAGCAATCCTAAACTGGTTTCGGCCGGAGCTACTGCGACAGCTGCTGCAGAGCCACCCAAACGGTCGCCGTTCTTGCTGCCGATCACTTCGATTCGCCTCCAAGCACTGGAAACCAAGACTATTGTTGTGTTCTTTGAGCCAAAGGTGCTTGGACGCGTCACAGACGTGGTCGAGGTCAAGGGTCCTGGTGGTGACATTGGCAAAGTGGATTTGGTCGGCACAGCAGGCATTCCGATTGCAATCTATCCTGAAGACGAAACCAACTCATCGCTAGGTGCAAACAACCTGTCGCACGACCGGACCGAGTTTATCTCAAAGTTCCGTCGCAAAGAGGCCGTTGATGATAAGCAGTCTGTCATCCTGACCGAAGACGAATCTCGTATTCTAAAGAGTATGATGGCAGCACAATCTGATAGCGAAAGTCGTCGCGAAGCGCATACACTTGACTTTGGCGTCTGCTCGTTGGACAACAAGGTTCTGACTCGCTGCTTGACGTTTATGAATCTCGGCGATGGTCCCGCAACGATCTCGCTATTCTCACATCATCCATGCATCACATGTCCGTATCTGGTTCGCGTGGCTCCGCGTATGGCGAACACGATCGAGGTTGTTATGACGATTGATGAGGAAACCAATAGCATTCGCGGCAACTTGCGCACAATTATCGAGATCGTATGCCCTGAATTCCAAAGCATTCCCCTGCACATCAAAGCATTCATTGGGCAGGCTGTTTACTTTCCTGTTTGGGAATATATGTTTTTTAAACCTGCAGCCATTGGACAACGGCAGGAACTCGCCGTATCGCTTATCAACGAGTCACAATATGATCTACACGTATGCATCGAAGGCATCCCTTCGACGCCTAGTTTGGAGAACAGCAGCTTTACTACCACAATGTCCACAACCGATACTGAACCAACGCTTTGCCCAGCCTTTTCGCTTGTTCCCGTAACCTTTATGTTCCATCCCAAAGCCCGCGGACCCTTGATGCGCTCAATCACACTGCGAATCGTCAAACCCGCGCGCAAACTCGTCGCAGCCGCCATGTTTTCTAAACAAATGCGTCTCATTGCAATCTGCCTTGAGCCCTACTACCGGCGCCCCGACGACAAACAAGACAAAAACGGACTCGATTTCCTGATCAAATGGATGTCGCATCCAAAGTTGCTTGTTGAAGACTATCCAAACGACGAGCAGCGATTCCATATCTTTGATCTCAATGTTCATTCACAAATGATCTCGCATGCTAAGCAGTTGAATGCCAATTCTAATGAGGATTCGTTTGATGTTGCTTTCAAAAGTGACCCATATATTACTGAAGTGCAAGGTTTGTCTTTGGGGCTCTCTTGTCATGGCACCTGTACCTATACATATATTTTGTATAAGGCGTTGATGATCGCGATATTGATCGCTTACACTTTGGCTTTTGTATGTATATGCGCGTGTGTGTTTATCTGTGTTTGTATCTGACTTATGTCTGCATTTGTCCATCTATCATCATCGATTTAAGCTCAAGGAAACGATGACAACCTTTTAGGCGACAACTTCCGCACAACAATCGCAGCCAATCCACTCGCTGTCCAAAACCGTGGCAGTACACCTCGCAACTTGCGCTTCATAGCATCGACAGGATTTGTTCTCGAACCGCAATACAAGGTCCTCCAACCAGGCGAGCTACAAAAGATTGAAAACTATTTCAACCCACCGCCTGATATTGGACGGCTTGTCACCATTTACGGGTTTGTCGCAGCTCTTGACGAAAACGACCATTCAATGTGTTCGACTCAAATGATCAAGCGGCTCGCCAGTGGCATCCTTGTCCTGCCACTATTGGGCAGTGACCACCAGATCTCAATAGACTTTGGCAAGTTGGAACTTGTTGGCGAATCGTTTGTTGAAAATAGCAAGAATCTGCTATTATGCAATCCGCATTCGACCACATACGCCTGGCATGTCAAGTTCACTTCACTAAAGAGCAAATTCAATCCGTTTGAGGCGGGTCTGATGAGTGGCGAAGTTACTGGCTACGAGACTTTTACCGTGCCGTTCAAGTTCAAGTGTGATGTCAGCGGGCTCTATGAAACTACTTGCGAGGTATATATCACAGATACAGCAGATAAGCTTGCCAGACCCATCAAGGTTGGATCTGTTGTGCTACGCGCCGTCGCAGTCAATACTTCTCTGAGCGGTGTTCCCGACGCGATCGATTTTGGCGCCGTTGTTGTGTTCAATTCCAAGAAAAAGACGTTTACGCTGATGAACAATGGCACCTCCGATCTAAGTATCACTGCTCTAGTGCGTCCACCCTTCACGATCGTGCCCAAATCCTTCACCATCACGTCGAAATCACAAATGGATATCGAGGTCACGTTTAAACCCAACGAAGCACGCAGTATTACTACCAAGATGCAGGTTTTCGCCAATCAGCGTCTGTTTCTCGTTCCGACTTCTGGCTTGGGTGGTACTGCTGATCTTGTCTGTGAAAAGTTCCAGGATCGTGCCATCAATTTCGGCGATGTGCGAGAGGGAACCATTGGCTGGTGTTCCGTATATATGACCAACAAGGGTACTCTGCCATTGATTCTCAAGGCAGTGACTGCCTCAACCCTCGGACTTGCTAAGCTGCAGTATATCTCCCAGACTGCCTCGATTCCAATCGATATGGGATCAGGATCAAACGAATCTGACCAGTTCGAAGTGCGTCGAAATTACTGGGGCATCCTTAAGCGCAAGTACAAGGCATTTGCATCGTTTAAAGATATAATCAACAAGCAGGCTTCAATTCCATCGCAAATGGTGCTTCATCACAAAAAGAAGAAGGGCGAGAGCCTGCGACAAGTTGAAAACACACGCATGCTTGACTGGACATCGATGGTGCCCATCCTTGATATGGATAAAACCAATGTCTCGCAGGCGACACTGCCTCAAATACCACCACTCAAACCCTTTTATTCGTACCACTTCAGACTTGGATATACAGGCACATATCAATCCTCACAGTCGTGCGATCTCGCGTTCCACTATATACCAGAGATGAGCGAAGGCGAATCTTCCGATGTGCCCATTCAAACACTGATGAAATCGACCACGCTCAGTCTCGAAGGAACTGTCTATCGTCCACTCGAGCTATTTCCGCCAAGCTACGACTTTGGATATGCTCCTGCCGAAAGATTCCTCGATACCAGTCTGGCAAATCGTGTTGATGTGCATGTGGCTGCCGACAGCTACGGCGTGACACACGATCCCTCTGGTTATGGTATCAGCAACTGCAAGATCCAAATCATCAACATGTCGCTGATCCCACAAAGCCTCATGCTGCGCTCAATTTCGCCAGAGTTTACCGTCATGGGTCGTTCATGGTACATTGAAGCAGGAGAGAAACTTGATGTCCCAATCGAGTTCCACCCACCACGCGAACAGATCCAATACCACGGCGAAATCGTATTCCAACACAAGTTTGGCACATCCTCTGTTCATCTGACGGGCACCGGCGCCAGTGCCGAGATCGCTGCCGACGAAGTGGTCCATTTCGGCAATCTCAAAATCGGCACAAGCGGCCAAAAGCTACTTCAAATCCACAACCGAGGACTGTTAGAAACCAAATATGAACTGGACATCATCCAATCCAATGTAGGCGACTTTCGTTTTCTTGCTGGCGATCCTTTTGAATGCGAAGGCGTGCTCCCAAGTGGCGGCACCAAATCATACATGATGGAATGCCACTGCACCAGCATCGAAGGATCATCTGGCGCAATCATTGTCAAATGGCGTCGCATTCCAAAAGGCAATCTCGAGCGTTTCACGATCCCGCTCAAAGTGTTGGTGGGCTACCCCTCATTCCGTATGCAAAACCTTGAAATCGATTTCAAGACAACATACATTGAAGTCAACAAGACACTAGATTTCCGACTGTATAACGAGGGCAATGCATCCTGCAACTGGCAGACAGAAATCGATAACAAGTGTTTGTCGTTGGATGTGCAAAGTGGATGCATTGGTGCTGGCGAAACAATTGTGTTGCGAATCACGTATGCACCTGTCGATTTCGAGACATTGGCTGCTGCCATTCGGTTCGTAACAGATGCGGGCAATGCAACATTGATGTGCTATGGTGTTGTGGGTGTGCCGTATCTCAAACTTCCTCAGGACATGCGCGATATTGATTTTGGGATTGTGTCGGTGGACCATACGCATACGAGATCCACGCAGATTGCGAATACGGGGACAAAGATTGTCGAGTTTGAGGTGGCGATGCTGGCAACGTTCAAGGAAGGCGTGCAGTCTTTGAGTGATGAGTTTGATTCGTTCTATGTCTCGCCTGCTCGAGGTATTGTCGAACCTGGCATGTCCGTGACCATCAATATTAGCATCTATCCAAGGGATTACGGACTGCTCTATACATCAACATACATCATTCGGACTACAGATGGCGAGCAGTACAATGGTCGCGTGACCGCAAAGGGTGGCAAGGCGATTGTCAAGATCAAGCCTCCAACCATGATGACGGGCGATTCAAGAAAGGTTGCAAAACCAGAGCAGAAGAGCACGGCGGCGGCTGTTAGTGCTGCTGGTGCAGATACTAGTGCAACACAAGCAGCGGGAGGATCAGCAGCAGACAGAGCGGCAGGGGCAGCATCGGGTTCAGCAGCAAACGCACGCGCTGGCAACATGATGGGCAGAGGCGCCATGCTGGGAGCAGATGGCATTCATATCCCTGTACCAAATATCGAAGTATCTCGTTATGTGATGCAGTCACACATGGACAATCTATACGAAGTCTTGGCTGGATTACGAACAGCAGAACTTGATATGACGCGTGATGTCGAGACTGTTCCTGAAGAGACAATCGCGCCAGTCCAGCAAACAGGCGGCAGACGCTCAAGCAGCTTCTTTGGCGGTAGTTCGACTGCTGCTGCTGCTGCTGCAAGGTAAGAAAGAGTGCGAAT
>JH393035.1:39874-53120 GCA_000235945.1 Homolaphlyctis polyrhiza JEL 142
GAAAATGATGTGCAGATGCGTCCGAGAACATAATCACCGCACTCGACAAGCGGCGGCGACGGCGGCTGCTGCTGCTGCTGCGGTGGCAGCAGCGAATACAAAGCAGATCGAAGCAGAATCGAATTCGGCTGGAGATTCTGAGGATGCCACCGATGGTGTCAAGACTGAGAGCGATCAAGGCGAAACCAGTCGCAACCATTGCGATGTCGCCGAAGAAGCACTAGATTTGCGCGAGAACCCTTCTGACCCGCGCAAAATGGAGAGTGCCACAAATGATACAACCCATACAGTTATAGACCAGACTAGTGTTGCCCGTTCCTCGTCCAGTGTCCAGGCGAATGATGTGACAAGCGATTCAACAGCAATCGCTACAAAGGCTTTGAAAACTGTGGGGACTGTCAAGGAAACTGGCATAGCAAAACAACCTCGCGGACGAGGTTCAGGCTCTGAAGAATCATCGGGTTCTTATCCGATGCATACGCGACGAGCCGATCTTATTAGCTTCTATGCTGAACTCGTTTTTGGCCTCAACCGTCCTCTTGAATAGTAATTAAACCCTCATCGCAGCTTGGCTGCACCATTTTTAACATCCAACAACAATGCAATAAAGCAAGGATAGTTTTATACACACTCTTGGAATGTCTTCAATGACTGCCACATAGATCAATCTAATGCTTGATTGAGTCGTCGAAACAACAGCAACAAATATGCAGCAGATCATGCAAACACTCTCATCTATGCATGCATCCATTCCGCGAGCTCTCTGCTTGAAGCATCTATGATGTGTGTTGTTGTTGTTGTTGTTGTTGTTGAACAGACATGGATCTACTATTATCAATTGACTGGCACTCTCATTGAGCCAGTGGAGTGCGATGAACGATGGTGCTGCGATTGCCGACCAAGAACACCTGAGCGTGAGTTCTGGCATTCGATCAATTGATGGTTCGATGATATTCAGCTTTCCTTTCTAAACAAACAAACAAAGACTCGAGCATCGATGTCGCCGCCAGATCTGCGGGAGCATTCGCTCTCACTCACAGCAATCCATTCGATTGCAGCCCACGGCTCGCCGCTTCTCACGCCCACCGCCACAACGCCATCTTACCATCTGCCGCCGCCACTCGCTCTGACAACTGCAGATCCGCACCTATTACAATCACAAGCTGCCTACACAGCCCTTCTTTCCAACATTCCTTATATAGACCACACCATCGACGCAACAGACCTTATAAACGGCGTAGCAACCATCATCGAAGCTCTCTTCCCAGCCTGGAATGTCTCGACCGACTGCGAACTGGTTCAATGCACGAATGGCATCACCAACAAACTCGTTCGATGTCGACGGAAATCGAGTGGAGAGTGTGTGTTGGTTCGGGTTTATGGCCGAGGCTCTTCGGTTTTGATCGACAGAGACCAGGAACTCATGGTAAGAGGCTTTAACCAGTCTCCATTCCTGTGCTATGATGCGGCTTCTATCTTTCAGAGTTGCTTTTGGCATTTCAGGTCATGGCGCTCGTTGGCTGCTCCTTGTTGTCGATCCTTCTCTCTCTCTCTCGCTCGCTCTGTCTTCTTTTTTCTTGCGAGGCTTGTGACTTTGTTCGATGATGGCGACATTGACCAACACACCATTCGCCAATACAGAACATGGTCACGCTTGCGCAACAGGGTTTGTCGCCGCCTCTCCATGGCCGATTTGTCAATGGAATCGTATATGGATATACAGAAGGCACGGTATTTTCAGTCGCAGGTCAGTGCATTTGCCTCAAGACACACTGTTTTTGTGCCGATTATAACCATCCCGAGTACATTCGCTCACCTCCCATTGAATGATCACGGTTATGTGGCTACGCTGCGTGATGGATATCCAGATATGTCCGATCCACACAAATCGATCTTGGTTGCCAAGCATCTTGCTAAATGGCATACTGTGCAGCTTCCCTTGGCTCGCGAACCCAAACTGTTTCCGATTCTGTGGAAGTGGCTCGATACAGGTAACACTACAATGAAACCAAACTACTGGCTTAAAATGGCACAGACCGCAGTGTCCAAGATGATGGCCAAGATGCTGATACCGATACCATTTTGTTGTTGTAGTTCCAAAGACGTACTCGAATCCCTTGAACGTGCAGCGATTTAATGAATCGGGAATCTCGCTTGATCGCATTCGATCGGATCTTGCTGCACTTGAGCAACACCTGGAACCACTTGCGTCACCGATTGTATTCTGCCATTGCGATCTTTTGTCAGGCAACATTATCTACACATCAACATCAACAACATCGACATCAACAACAGCAGAAACAACAACAACAGAAACAGCAAGCAGCAGCGAGACATCAAACTCGGACTCAGTCAACTTTATCGACTATGAATATGGCTGCTATTCGTATCGCGGATTCGACATTGCAAACCATTTTTGTGAATGGGCAGGGTTCGACTGCGATTGGAAGCTCTATCCAACTGCTGATCGGCAGTATCGGTGGATTGAAGCATATCTGAGCGAAAGCCGTCGCATTCAACACTCCATTACACAATCACAATCACAGTCACAGTCACAATCGTTGAGCTCTAGAACATTGCAGCCACCCACACAAACAGAAATCCATGCACTTCATCGCGAAGTCCTCAAATTCTCCCTGGTTGCTCACCTCTTTTGGACCGTATGGGCACTCGTTCAAACCGAAATCTCCGACTTGGATTTTGACTATCTTGGATATGCCCAGCAGCGTCTCGACGAGTTTTATCGACGCAAAGATGAATGGATGCGTGCTTGACACATTTTTTTACATTATACTTTGAAATAGTAAAGAATCTTCAACAGAAAAGCATCGCCGATATATAGAATGACCGACTGATTTTGGTTGCGTTTCAATTCTTGTTGTTCTCTTCTGACAGAGTTGTGGAGTCAAGATGAAGATGGTGGTGGTGGAGAAGGAGATTAATCAATCAGCTTGAAGTTGGATTTTGACTTATTGATAACAGGTTGAGGCTCAGATGCGGCTTGAGGTTTTGAATAAGGTGTGGGAGGTACACTGGGAGGCTTTGAGATGTGCCGTGTTACTGCAGGAGATGATGCGATACTATGTGATGTCGGAGGCTTGCTGTTTGTAGATGCCGCAATAGTCACAATGTTTCCATGTCCCTTTGGAACAAACAATGCTGTCATGGTTTCCGAATCGCTAACAGAACTGCGGCTGCTGCGAGACAGAGTGACGGAAGGGAACTCGCCAATAGTGTCTGATTGCAGCAATGTATCGCGGATGCCTGCGCGTGCCAATATCGTGTTGACAGCAGCAGTGCGGTCCGAGTCGGACGAGATTGGCAGCATTGGCGATAAATAGTTGACTGGATTCCCATGGCTGAACTTTTCGTCTTCGATGAAGCTTGCCCACATATCGCCCATGACAACAGCATGCTGTTTTTCAACAATGGCAACAACTGACTGCATGGGTTGCAGCATCTGTGGCAAATCGGACTGAGCGTGTGCTGGATAGAGCAGTTTGGCAACTTGTGCAACAATCGCATTGCGACGCGCCATGTCTCTGACAATGTTGCGCAACTGCTCAACCATGACGGCCGCAGGCAGTTCAACGTGCCAGTGGAAGGGAGTCGGATGAAACATACCCCACCAGCGCAGTGCAACGGCGAAGCTACGCATATCGTCATGTTTGGATCCTGACTGGAGTAGATTGAGACCAGAGCCTGGATTAGACTCTTGAGTGATCATGGGTCTGCCGCGAGGATCAATCGTCTCTGCAAAGCTGCGAGTCATGAATGGTAGTGAGCAGCGATAGATCAGCTCGCCACCAGCTGAAGTGCGACGCGCAAGCGGGATGCCGCCTCCACCAAACGAAGGCAGCCGACGAAAGCGTGCACGACAGCTTGTTAGGAGCGAGTCTAGAACAGGGCCGTGGGCAGCAGTATCTAGCAGCTGCTCGGCTATCACACCAAGGCGTTTGATGATTCGAGGAGATGTTGCAGTCGTTGAAGTTTGTGTTGGATGCGATGGAGCAGAAGGAGGAGAATCGAGGGAAGGAGAAGCCAGACGGATGAGCGCGTCTGACTCTGGCGCAGCTGCAGGACGCCAGCGCGTGGCAGCACGGTCCAAGCCAGCGGCAGCGGCGCGCGTCGAAACCTGAGTTCCGATTCCGGTTCCAGTTCCCAATGCAGTTTCCAAGCCCGCACGCAGCAGATGCGAAGTCTGTGGCGGGAACTCTGCGCGCGGATCCAGAGGCTGCAGCAGCGTGCGAGGGTCGCTTGCGATGCCAAGCGCAGCAACAGCAACAGAATCAGCGCCAGATCCAGATGCAGATCCAGAAGTTTGTGCACCACGAGAATCTGCAGAATTGTGACGATCCAGATACAGATTGCTGCTGCTGCTGCTGCTGCTGCTTCTACTAATCGCTTCGATTGCTCCAATTGCTGCAAGCGTCCTCTGCCTCGCATATTCCCGCGGCATTGACGGAGAAGCAGCCGCCAGTAGATGCAGGCGGATTCCTGATTGCCGGTGCTGCAGTGGCTTGCGAACAGCCGCATCGAACCAGGCGTCTGCTGCTGCTGCTGCTGTTGCTGCCGCCTGCTTCTTCATGCTTGTTGCTCGTTGCTGGTCGACAATTGATCGTTGTTTGCCGTTTGTTTGTGGATCGATTTGCAGAACGTTGACAAAACCGATTCAATAACAAAAAATGGTTCCAAAGAGTAAGCAGCATCGCTCTCTATTCCACTGCTCCTGCTACTGCTACTTCCACGACCACAACAGCTGCAAATCGTTTGGCTCTGTCATCTGACTGTTTATGCCTTTCAATAGAGGGTAAATCCAAGCGTCTTCCCGCCGCCACAAAGTATAAGATCAAGAAGAAGGTTGCCGAGAGCCATCGCAAGGCTCGAAAAGAAGCCAAAAAGAACCCTGACCAGCGAAAGCCGCTCAAGAAGGATCCAGGAATCCCAAACCTGTTTCCCTTCAAGGAAAAGCTGCTGCAACAGGCCGAGGAATCCAAGCGACAGGTGCGTCGTTGGCTGCTGGAGCTCCAGTGGAGACTTGTCTGCTGGCTCGTTGCCATGTATAATTTTTTTTTCTTCCACTTCCACTTCCACTTCCACTTCTTCCACTTCCACTTCCTGCCAGCCACGTTGCTGATGACCCATTGCTCTGTGCATTGCCGGCTGGTCACAAAATGCTTCGCAACTTACGACGCCTTGGCCAGGCTATTGAAGAGAAGAAACAGGCAAAACTTTTACGAAATTCAGAAAAGGCTGGCTTGACCGAAGACCAGGCGGATCTTGCCGCTTTTGCGAAGTCTGCTGCTCGACGGTCGCTGGCATTCGAGACTGGCATCACTCCTTCGAACGGCATTGGCACAATCATTGGCGACAGCGGCTCTTTTGCTGGTGTGTCCCACGGAGATGCTGCTGCCATGGGTAGAAAGGACAACTCGCGCAAAGCATACTATCGCGAATTCAAAAAAGTTGTGGACAATGCCGATGTGATCCTCGAAGTTCTTGATGCAAGAGATCCACTTGGATGCCGAACCAAGCAGATCGAAGAGCTTATCATGAATGCTGGCGCTGATAAGCGTATCATTCTGGTTCTCAACAAAATCGGTTGGTTGATTCCTCTTAGTCTTGAATCTCTTGTGCTTGACATATTCTCGATTGCATTTAGCAGCTTGCTGACTGGAATAATCCGTCTTGCGACTGTGCATTTCTAGATTTGGTACCCAAGGATGTTGTGGAGCAGTGGCTCAAATATCTCAGAAACGAGTTTCCGACAATCGCATTCAAGGCATCCACTCAAAACCAGCGCTCTAATCTATCGCAGTCCAATGTATCTGCCGCACTCGCAAGCGATGCACTTCTCAATGGCAGCGAGTGTGTTGGCGCAGACAATCTTGTCAAGCTGCTCAAGAACTACTGCCGCAATCTGAACATCAAGACCTCGATCACAGTTGGCGTTGTTGGTTTCCCAAATGTTGGTAAGTCGAATCGAATCAGTTTGAATGCCATCACACCGAGCCAGACTCGTGCGTCTGTTTGTGTTCCCTTTTATCTTACTCTTGTTTTGCTGCGCTTTTCATAGGAAAATCATCCGTAATCAACTCGCTCAAACGATCAAAAGCCTGCAACGTTGGTGCAACACCTGGCGTGACCAAGGTTGCGCAGACAATTCATCTTGATAAGAATATCAAGCTGCTCGACTGCCCTGGTATTGTTTTCAGCCACAGCAACAACGCAGAAGACGCTGCCCAGGTTTTGTTGCGAAACTGTGTCAAGGTCGAGCTGCTTCAGGACCCCATCGGACCAGGTAAGAGAACAAACGCATTCGCAAGTAATACAGGGGAAATCTCATCGCTGATCTCATGCTCTATTTCTGACCTGTGTCGATATCAACTGCACAACTCTTTTTGGCAAAACTTTGATACAAATCAGTCGATGTGATCATCAAGAGATGCAAGAAGGAGCAGCTGATCAAGCTCTATGAGGTCAAGCCCTTTGTCGATACCTCTGATTTTCTTGTCCAGCTCGCACGCATTCGCGGAAAGCTTCGCCGTGTAAGTCTGAACTTGACAGCAAGTCTGCCAATCACACAGATTTGACATGACGAACCAATTTCTTGGTAACTGTCATGACCATATTCTGTTTAAAACAAACTAATTTCTATGTATTCATGTGTGTATGTGGTGCAGGGCGGCATTCCTGATCTGGAAAGCACCGCACGCTCAGTCGTCCAAGACTGGAACTCTGGGCGAATTCCGTTTTATACAGTGCCGCCAGCATCGGGTGTTGCAGTGGAAAGCCACATTTCAAGCGAGATTGTGCAAACTTGGAGCAAAGAGTTTTCGCTGCCAGATATTCTTGAGACTGAACATCAAGATGTGCAAGCCAATGCCAAATCCACGCATCTGCGCGACATGGTGCCAATCAAGGATCTTGGCTCGGTTCCGGTCGATATGGACATGCATGGGTTGCCCGAAGGATACGCAGATGCTGACACCGCTGCTCAAGACGAAGAGGAAATGGAAGACGATGAAGAGGATGATGCCGAAGATGATGATGAGGACGATGACGATGAGGAGGAACAGGATGGCGGAGATGCCATGGATGAAGACGAAGACCAGAACATGAATGCACTTGCTGCCATGGCTGCCAAGAAGCGTTCGATGCCTGTTGCGCCTGAAATTCGCTTCAAGCCAGTTCAAAAGAAGGCAGCAGCTGTTGCTGCTGCTCTCGCTGCCAAACGCGGCGAGCGATCCACGGGACTCTCTGCTGCCGAAGCCAGCATCAACCCACAAACCAACCAGCAGATGCGCAAGAATCAGAAGCAGCGCAAGAAGGAAATGCGTCGTGCTGCTCGCTCTGCCGACGGCGATGAAGACATGGAATAAAACCATCGCAGCATGATTTGAGATATTATGATTGGCTGCTGTATTACTATAACAACTACAAGATGTGGAGTCATACAATCATCAACATCATCAACATCAACAAGAGAGATGGATTGATGAGTAGGAAGAGTCTGAAGAATGTAAGAAATGTCTGATAGATATCTGTGATTGCTGAGCTGTATACAAACACAATACAAGCGAGAGAGATCGAGATGGTTGATGGCATAGGGCTTGAATCAATGACCATTGAGATGCAAGGCTTTGTGATCGGTGTTCTTCGCGATGGTAGATGGAAGCACTGTTCGGGACAATCAACTACAAAAGCAGATCCATATTCCTATGACGGCGGTCATCTTGCATCGTGCATCACAATTGGATATACATTGAAGTCGCAGCAACACAGCAACTCCAGATAACAGAGACAGACAGACGCAGCGGTAGATGGTTTGTTGTTGGATCTGGAGTTGATGATTTTGCTGCTCAAATCGTGATTGTTGTTCAACTGGTTCCCGTCGTGATCTCGCTTCTGTATGGCTCTGCTGTCGCTGTCTTCAGCAACCTGCGCTCACATGCAACTTGCTCGAGTGACTTGGCCCATAGTGCAACGGGCTTGTGGCAACTCAGTTGCAACTGCCGTCACGAGGCAGCGTTTCCCTGTATTAGTTTGGCGGCTCCAACCATCGCTTCCAATGACTCGATCACTCTCGGCTTCTTCTTTACAAAGACTCTCCTGCGGTGCTGGCACTCAGTTTCTTTTGTATCATGGTGGCACCGTCGACGTCCAAGACATGGATGAATCGAGCATTCTGATGGGCGACGACTCGACGCCGCGCAGTGTGCAAGCAGGATCATTCGCAGCGGGTCGCACAGAGATGTTTCGGATCGTCAGCAAGAGCGACGGCAGACAACTATGGACATGTTCGGCAGACCATAAACTTATCCTGCGACTTGCAGCACCACCTTGGGTAACACCAGGGAAAAACAACAAGGACTGGAGTGTTGCGCAATATAGTTTGCGGTATGGATCGTCGAAAGAGTCGCAGATTCCCTTTGTGAAAACCGTGCAGGATAAGTTTCCGACACAGCAGGCAGCAGCGATAGCACGCAACCAGATCATATGGAACAGCTGGAAGCCACTAGAGTTTGAATGCTCAGTCTCAGACTATCTTGCAATCAATAACCAAGAGATCTACAGCTTGCTGACTATGCACCAGCCAGAAACCGTTACATGGCAGCCAGATGGAGAGTCGCTTGAGATGCGATTGAAAGCACTGATGAAGACGGATCAGGTGATGATGGGAACGCTTCTTAATGTGGCATGGGCACTTGGTGTCTGGTTTGCACATGGAAGCAAGAGCTTGCCACGCATCAATGTAGTCAAGCGTAATAGCGACGGAGGCGACTCGCCCAAAAACAAGACTGATCACCAAACCATGATTCAGCAACTCAGAATGGTTGCAATTAGTTTGGGCACAGATAGCAGTCGAATCTTGCTCAAACAGTCGCTTGTCACTAATCGAGGAGAGCCTATATCTCGACTGAATATGGGATCGGTGTTTGAGGGGCTGCTTACCAGCTATGGACTCATTCGCCAAAAGACGTTTCCAAAGTCCATTCTCTCTGAATCAACTTCAGTGCGTCGCGCACTAGTCGCAGGTATCCTCGACGGATACAGTGAATTCGACTCGACAACCAACAGCTACTCGATTCGATCACAAAAGCTCATGTTTATGCTGAGCCTAGTTCCAGTTCTGCGCAGCATTGGCCTAGTCACAAGTCAAATACATCGCGAAAAGAGCGTCATACCAAGCGGAGTTGAGATCCAGGAAGCATTCAAGATCAACATCACTGGCGAAGACCTGGCAATGTTGAACCCGTTTATTCGACGCACATTGCGGCAGTATCCCGACATGAAAGTGCCTCCTCGTGGAATCATGGCTGCCACTCCAGATGCCCGCGCTATTGGGTTTACTGTTGAGCCTGCTGGTGAAGACTACTGTTACACGTTCAAACTGGATGGTAATGGACGATGTTTGATGGGCGACTATGTGGTTGCTACATAAAAGCCATATTGTGATGTACAACCGTGTTTCAGGCAATGCCATATAATGTAGATACTATATTGCCCTGATTTCTTTTTGTTGTTATCCAAGTTTCTCGACTTGTCGAGCTGGTCTAGCCAGCTTTCGCTTGAACCTGTTCAGAGTTGCAGTCTCATTCTGAGCAAAATGCCCCAACAGAACAATAAGAGATAGAGATAGAGATACTTCGATGTTAACTCGTGGATATCTGTGTGCTTGTGTTGCCTGTAACATGGCGAATCAGTGACCACTTGTCAATGGCTCAAACCAATGTCATTGTTGGTGCCAGTTACAGCTTGATGCAACCATCACAATACATCTCCTCACACCGACTCAATCTCAGTCAACACTTGTGATGCAGGTAATGATGACTACTAAATGGTCAATGCAAAAAGCAGTCAGCCAGACTCGTTTGGCAGATGACAATCCAAGTGTGGAGCAATAAGATACAACTCAATCTACCATCTATGATTGTACTCTGTAGTGATGCGACACACTATTTCTGTCTTTTTCTAATAAGCATCACTTGATGTCGTTTGTGATGTATCAAGTTGAGTTACCATCCACCAACTGATTCTCGAATCTCGAACAACAAGAAGGAAAGACTATGTCCAACTTTTGAGATTGCTCAGCCGCATACAAGCGATGATGATCTTTTGTGTGGTTGCTTCAACTGCAATCTCATTCTCTCCAGGATCTCTCTCTCTCTCTTAATATCTGAGTCTATATGCAATCGCTGTATTATATACTGCTTGTCAGACAGACTCTTGGATGTATAACGAATGCATGTGGGTAACTCGACACAGGCATAGATCAAGATCCAGGCGACTCTCAGCACATAAATGATTATTAGTTGCATTCTACTCGCACCCTGCCCTTGTCGATTCTTTTGTTCCAGTATTTAGACCAATTCATTACTGTGGTATGGAGACAAACTGGGGTGGCGTTGCAACGTCAATGAGCGCAGCAGATCCCACTTCCGCAGCGACAGTTCGAATCATGTCTTGAACAGCCCCAGACTGGACCGATTCTGTGCTAGCTGCAGTTGCATCTCGCGAGGCAGCAGCGTCGCGATCACGCAGAATGTCAATGATGTGGTTCGTCAGTAACTCTACAGCGACTATGTTACTTTCGCCGCGCGGAATGATTACATCGGCATATTTTTTAGTCTAGAGCCAGACATATAAATGAGTGAGCATGTATATATCCAGATTCCTGAATAGCAAACAGTGACAGGAGAGTTTGACTATCTGTCTGTCGATCTGTGCGCGATAGGCTCATTGAAATCGGCTGCTAGCACTCCGCTTACCGGCAAGATAAATTCCTCGAAACAGGGTTTGACAAACTTTACATATCGCTGTAGGACTTGCTCTAGTGGCATGCGATAGCGTTCTTCTGTGTCGCGGACAACTGCGCAGTGACACAAGAATTGTTTGTTTGGGAATCAGCTGTGCTGATATTGAGCCAGGGATCACAGATATCATGAACCCACCTTGTCGTGCCAAACGCACGTCGCTATCGACATCGACAAACACCTGGATCAATCGGCATCTATCAGCAACACAATTCTCTGGCAAGAGCACTCATCATCATCACGGTCATCAACAAAGCCCTGGTTGATTGTTGATGAGATCAGTTCCACCGCACTTTAAGATCGAACATGGAGCGGATCTTCTTTTCAAAGAGTAACAGGATGCCTGACACAATCACAACTGTGCGACAGAAGGCGAGATATGTATCAGCATTGATTTGAGCCCCGTCATGGAAACAGAGCGCAGAATATGAATTCGGCAGATTGTCGCCGGCACTTGCCTGAAGGTGATTCGATCTTAACAGCATCTGGGATCCTGTATAGATCAGTGCTGTCAGCAGACAATGCAGAGCACAGCAACGACCAGCAACGACCAGCACTGCAGTCGCACGGCATGAGCCACGGCAACACAGCGCAACGCACCGCTTCTTGAGATGAAAGTCGTAGCTGGGCAGCGACACTGGCTTGCCATCAACAATATCGCGCAGCACGGCAGCAAGCAGCTTGAAGTCGATGGCGTCTGGATGGTCAAAGTTGAAGTCGCCGGCCGCATCCCGCTGCAGCTGCTCGGCCGACAGCGGCAGATAGAAGTCTTCCAGCCGCAGCAGCGCAACGTGACTGCGGCTGCTGCTGCGCTCCAGGCTGCGCATGATGGCCTGCACGACTTCCTTCTTGCCGGCTGCGCCGCCGCCCGTGACTGCAATCACAAACGGGCCGGTGCGTGCTGTGGCTTCGGGGATCGGATCATCTGCACGCAGATCCAGCAGTGACGAAGCAGGAGAGTTTTCTACGTCTGAGCCCTTTAAGCCCTTTGCCTCGCCTGGTCTGTGGGTGAAGTGCAGCATTCTGTTTTGTCGTTGTCGTTGTTGTTGTTGTCGTTGTTGTTGTTGTTGGGAAACTATCCAGATCGAATCCTGGCAGATCAAAGTCGCTCTGAATGTTCCTGCCGCGGCGTCACTCCAGATCTGCTGATTCTCTGCGGGACAGACAGCGGCACAGACACCGCTGCTCAGCAACACGCAACTCGCTCTCTTCGAAGCAGGCGCCACCGTCCTCAGGACACTGAGCGGCGCAATCACCAAATGGCAACGAATTACGGTTTCTCTCTAAACAAAGAACGAGAAAAAAAAGCGTGTTTTATCAACTGCAGAATGTCAGTCTACTCCGACTTTTCGATTGCGTTCCAGCTGCCACTGCCCTTCCCTTCTGCCGAGCAATTCGTAGCAGGCGCGTGTTCCGGCGTGGCCCAGACCACGATTGGCCACCCGCTGGACCTCGTCAAGACCCGGCTGCAGCTTGGCCAGTTTGAAGGTGCGCGCGCTCTCCCTCAGTCTCTGTCTCAGTCTCAGTCTCTGTTTGTCTGTGTTCTGTGTTCTGTGCGTGCGATGAAATGCTTTCTTCATCACCTCGCACAAGAGTGATGAAGATGCGCTCCATCGCCATCTGGCTGTTCGCCATCGCACTCGCTGGCTGCTTGCTGCCTGCTGTCCATTGTCCGTCAGTCCTGCACCATGTGTGTCTCTGTGCGTGTGCGTGCTGGTCCTGGCTGTGACTGCAGGCTGCAGCTCATGCTGCGGTAGACTTGGGAGTGGGTTGTGGCGCGGTTTGAGCTGACGGACAATGATGATGACAACAACAACTGATACGATGGATACGATGATGACAATGACGATGACGATGGTTGTTGCCGGAACCAGGCGCCTGGGACTGTATCCGGCAGACGGTGCGCAACGAGGGCGTGCTTGCGCTGTACCGAGGAATGGCCGCGCCGCTTGCTGGCATCTCGATTGTCAATGCCGTGCTGTTCACTTCCTACGGCTGGCTGCGCAGCATCCAAGTGCTTCGCTCCCATCATCAGCCGCAGATCACCTCGAACTGGTTCTCGCTCTCATCCGCATCCGCATCTACCACACCACCCAATCCACCCAAACCACTCGACTCTGTGCACCAGCTTTCGCTCTCTCAGATTGCGCTGGCTGGCGCTGGCGGCGGTGTCTTCTATTCATTCGTCGCTACTCCCATTGACAGAATCAAAATCCTGCTCCAGGCCCAGCGCAGGGCCATCGTTCAGTCTGCGCTGCCCGGTCAAACAGCCGGCAATATCGGCCCACTGCGCATTATCGCCCAGACCCTGCGCGAGCATGGCGTAAGGCGTGGTCTGTTCAGAGGCACCACTGCAACTATTCTCAAAGAGATTCCGGTATGTGCACAATGTGCTGTGTGCGGCGGTGATCTGCGGCCCATCTCTGCTC
>JH393036.1:13033-27165 GCA_000235945.1 Homolaphlyctis polyrhiza JEL 142
GCAGCAGCAGCAGCAGCAGAAGCAGAAGCAAGATCGGTTGATTTTGGTGCACTCCAGTTGAAGCTGGCGGCATCGACGGCAACCATGACAGATGGGTCGTTGAGCGAAGCTAGCAGCTCGTCGGTTTCAGCCTGGGAAGCCGAGTGGTCGATCTCAGGCAGCGACAGAAAGTCTTGGATGCGCTTCATCGAAACTAGTGCTTCGGAGATAAGTTGGCATCCCGAGGCAAAGTAGATGGTCATTGTGTTGCGAGAGTTCTTTTCAGAGTCAAGTCAAACATAATCAGTGTTGGTGAAACAGTATATAAGCCTTGTTAGACCATCGATATAGCAGTCAGTATACCTGCAGATAAGTGATTGCAGTGAATACGCTTGAAGCTTTGAATGAGCCGTTGATCAGGTATAATGTTACAAAAGCAAAGAGTTCCAAGAAAGCTAGAGATGGATAAAGTGTTTGTCAGCGGCTCTGTATACGAAACCAATCCCTCGGTTCAGTAACTGTTTCTACATACTTGATGATGCAAAGTAAATGCTGACATTGAGAGCGCGTAGGATCGCGACAGTTCTAATATGCTTTAGTTCCTCGACACGGTACTCGTTGATCGAAGCTGTGAATGGCTTCTCCCATGCATACAACTGTGACAAGTGCAGTCAATGCCATCAGCAATCTTGCGGCTATCAACGATACTCGATCAACAGTTCAGTTTAATCCCACGAACCTTGACAACCATGACACCAGCAAGCATGTCAGAGATGCTCTTGATGCGCTCGTCACGATACTTCATGACAAGCGCTCGAAGCCTGCCAAACTGTTTTGAGAAGATTCCTTGAAGCGGGACCAAGAGCAACAGCGCTCCGATAGCGGCAAAGGCAGCCCATGAAATCTCAATGTAGATCAGATACGTGACGAGGATGGTCTCGATGGGGCCAACCCAAGAGAAATGGGCAAAGGATGCTGCATCTTCGAATCGCTGCACATCGTTGGAGATCAAGTTGACGATCAAGCCTGTCGAAGCAGTGTGGCTGATCGAAAGAGCAAGACACTTGCGGTAGATGGCTGCAATCAGGCCAATACGGACCTGCATACCGACTCTTGTTCCCGAGAAGAACTCGATATGGTGCAGGAATGCATGAACAAACACGCACAGCACCAGGCCGAGACCCAAAAGGTAACCCTGCGGAGGACCGTGGATGGTGATGGTGGTCAGGTGACTGCGGGTGATGAAGATGGAAAAAGTGGTGATCATGGTAAGTTTTTGGAAGGAGCTTCCGAGTCTATGCTCACCTTCTGCGAGTCGCTTGGCGAGTCCTGGAACCAGTTGAGCAGCTGGCCAAGCAGGTACGCTTCGCCAATCTTGAAGAAGGCCTCGACCAACATGACGAAGCCGACGAACATAAACCGAAGGCCAAAGACATGCCACTGTCCCGCCACGCAGCGAGCCAATAAGAAGCACGGAGAAATGCGAGGATTGGAGTTGAACGGAGAAAAGGGTTTGGCAGTGTTTGTCAGCAACCACAGAGCTTGCAGTGCATGTAGCGATCCGCAGACGTGCACTCGCTGCAGGCACTGGATAGCCAGCGAATGCAGAGCAACAGTTGCCAATGGGTCTTACCAGTGCTTTGCCGAGACTGGCCTTGGGTCCATGCGCTTTGACCTGCGCTTTCCAAGCATCAAGCAGCGCCGATGAAAGTCGCTCGGACTCGTCGTCGACTTCAACCTTTGGGAAGTCCTGTGGAACTAGCTCACGACGGAAGCCTCTGCGCATGAGCTCGTTGACGAAGGAGTATGTCCATCGCATGTACCAGTTGGAGTCTTCACGGGCGAGTGTTGGTTTGATGGTCGAATCGTTGACGGCAGCGTTGTTTGAGTTGGCGGCAGTATCCTGTTTCATGACAATGATGTCGTTGGTGGCTTTGGCTTGTTCGCTGGGTTTATCCGAAGGCGAGAGTGGCTCGCTCGATCCATCTCGATAAAGGTTGCTTTGGCTCATGATAATGCTACTGCTGCTGTGGTTGCCACTGCCGCTGTTGTTTTTGGAGAAATGGATCGGTCCGAGCGCCTTATTGTTGTTGATGCAAGGCAAAGAATTGTGGCGCGTGGCAAACGCATGGAAATGCGGTCGGCGCAATCAGAAGATGTACCTGGAAGGTCTCAAGCTTTTGGTGCGATGATTGGTCCCTGCCTCGGATGGTTGCCCATCTCCTGCACCATGCGTGCAAACCATGCATCGCTTGCCGTCACATCCTTGTCAAGAAGCTCATACGGCGCGCCATACTCAACAACTCGGCCGTCATCAAGCACAAGAATGCGGTCATAGTCAATGACTGTGTTGAGTCTGTGTGCAATCGTCAGTACCGTGGCGTTGGAGAACATGCCGCCTTGCGACCGGATGGCTTTCTGGATCAGCTGGTCGGTGCGCATGCCATTAACCAACGAAGAGATACCATTTAAAACAATATGAAAGTGTTTTGGTTGCAGAGCGGCTACATTACAGCGCTGATAGGCGAATCCCAAAAAAGAAAGAATATTAGAAGAGTAAAGGAGCGTTGAAGAGATGGGAGAACCAGAAGGCAAGGCAAGGCAAGGCAAGGCAGGGCAGGAAACAAAAAGAAAGGGCAGGGCAGTCAAGATTAGGATAATAAGAAGATTAGTGGGATTGAGCGGAGGCGAGCTAAAGGCTACAAGCCAGTACAGGAAAACATAATCGCAGCCTAGAGCAGGTTATCAAGAGGGAATATGCGTCTTCTTGCTCTTCTTTGAGGGACGCGCAACAGGGGGCTGCGTCTCTGGAAGGGCATGTTTGGCGCTGGCGGCGGCCTCAATAGCGACCTGATCATCTGAGCCAGAGTTTTCAGACTTTTCAAAGGCGACAGTCTTTCGCTGCGAGTTTCTCAGCACGCGAGTCACAGGCACGCAGGCAGCCGCAGAGCTTCGTGTCGATCTGTGGGTTTGGCGAGGGGGTGCTGCGGCAGCGGCGGCGGCGGCAGCAGCAGCAGCAGCCTGTGCAGCAATATAAGAAGGGCAGAGCGCCTTGATATTGACGTAACAAAACAGAGGAACATCATTGACTGTGCGCACGACGCGGCCAACGTTGTTTGGGCCAAAATCCAGCTGGATAACAATGCCAGGCTCAGTATCTGCGCTGCCGCGTGGAGCCGAACGAACTGGAGTGCATTTTCTCTTTGAAATTCTTGGAGGAGGGGTGTATACTGGCGATGGCTCGTTGTCATCAAGTGGCGACGGCGCAGGGTAGGAGATGTCCATTGCAGCCGTGGCCGACGCGACTTGGCTATCGCCAGAGAGGAAACTCGTGGCACTGTCGGTGGGGCTTGGTAGGCAGCCTTTGTTCACAGCCATTGATGGATGGGGTGGAATGACCTTGAGGGGAGTTCCCATGGCGCGTTGCTGCCCAGAAACTGCTTGAGTCGCGCCAACCACCGTCCCAGTCATTGTGGAGGAAGAAGCTTTCGTGGAGTCAGGAACAGTGTAAGGCTGAACCTGCTGCTGGTACTGTCTTCGCGCCTCTCGGATGCAAGCAAAGCGAGATGAGCGACCCATTCTGTGCGTACGAGATAGTTGAGGATATTGGGTCTCTCAGAGTTCTTGAGTTCCTATGGCTTGTAATGTCCTTTTAGAGAGACGACTTGGTTTCCTTGTTGTTTTGTGGCGGCAGATGCGAGAAACTCTTGGTTTGTCTGGTACTTAAGACTGAAGCGAGCACAGAGCAATGAAACAGTCCCGCATAAGTGTTTTTTATAGATAGATGCCAGTGAGCAGCAGTTGTTTGAGGGGCCAGTGACAACCTTTTGAAAGACAGCTTGAGCGAGCGGTGGCAATTGGGAGATGGTCGGAAACGCCAATCTGGATGGATTGAGAAAGTGGCGCAGCACCATGGAGATCCTCAGGAACACAACTTGGGTGCTGGTTGATGCCAGCCAAAAAGGAGAGGATCTTGTGCTGGGCTGGAGACAGGGATGTATTTGACACAGGTGCACCAGCCACAAGCCCTGCAAGCAACAATGGATTGCTAGAGGCGATATGTAAGAAACTGCCGCAGCACCAATAAAGCATGTAATCAGATTCGCCAATGGCGCATTTGATAGTGTATAGCGCCTGTTTCAATAAAGAGAGGAAGAGCAATGGGCTCACAATTAACTGGCAGCCATCTCAGACCTGCAAACAAACAAACACAATAGAGATAGGCACTCGTCTTGTGAGCGATGCCAGTTTGTAAATAAAGATGATGGGTCGGATTCAATCTTGCCCTCAAACAGAGCTCATCGCAATGGTCAATTTCGTTGTGTTTGAAGAGTTCACAAAAGCCACACAGGAGCTGTACGCACAGGCGCCGTTCAGGGTGCGTTTCCTTTGCCGCTTGGCTCCCTTCCAATGTCCCTTGTTTACTCTCTCGGCCTTGCTGGTCTGCCAGCTGCTCCATTCGCCAGCACTGACGTCTGAGTTTCAATCATACTAAAATGGCGACGTTGAACTGCGACCGAATACATATTGATGTCTTTCTGTGCTCTCGTACCAACTGGCTATCACTGACCGTTCGGATGAACCCAACGTACACCTTGTCCTTCATGCGGTTTCCAGACTCGCTACGTTGCCAAGTATCGTCATTGCGACGGCAAGTTGGTACTCAAAGTGTCGGACGGACCCAAGGTAAACCCAGCAGTTGAGAGTGTTACAGCGGTCGCATTTGTATCAGACGATCGTCGTTGTTCTCCAGCTTCGCAGATCCCATGCTGCATAACCCATTATGCATCGCTTGTGCCCCATGGCAGATGGCTCGTCGTCTGTGTCTCCTGTCTGATCGGCTGATGAACTAAATCTCTGAATCTTAGACACTCAAGTTCAAGACGGACAAGCTGCAAGATCTCAACAAGTTTGATCGCATCAACAAGAGCCTGATGGCGCTGATGCAGCAGAACCCTATTGATTTGCATAAGATCGAGCTTGAAAGTAAGCGATGCGATTTAATTAGCAAGCAGATGCTTAAATCTGCCCTGTTGCTTTTCGAAGATGTCAGCAATGGCAAGAGCGCAACAAGCAAATCTGTTGACTGTAATTTAAACGATCTGAATAGGGCAGGAGCAGGCTCAACGAGCAGCAAGCGGCACAGTTGCGGGTGGCAGCGGAGGTGCGGGAGCAAGCGCAGGTGCAGGCAAAGGAAAGAAGGGCAGTGGCCAAGCCAAATCTCGGAAATAAAGGGGATTGGGTTGGGAAATAAGCAGAAGATGATCAGATGACAGTGATGATCATGAGTGAGTCGGATGACTGGCACAACGGACTGCAGTCAGTGTCTGCGGAAGCAGCTCTTTGCGGCTTCCGTGGCTCGGCAGATAGCACTGCGTCAAGTGATCCCAATGACGTGTCTGAATAGTGGTGACAGAGGAGAAACGCCAGGACAATAAGGTCTCTCTCCACACCAACACCAACAACACCACCAGCAACACAAACAACACCAACAACATGAGTGATCTCAAAGCCGTCACAGCCTCTCTCACAGCTGCTGGCGCCGCACACACCGTGCACGCACACACTGCCACCGACTCGTACAAGTCCTGGGTCGAGACCATTTCCTCATCCCGCCCGGCATCCATCGCCGCCGCCGCCCCCACCAAGACGCTCGTGCTCAAGCCTTCAAAGGGTGCCAGCGTCGCTGCTATTTTGGTGGTTGCCCTTGACTCGACCGAGTTCTCGATTGGCGCTCTCGCCAAGGGCTTGGGCCACAAGGATTCACGAGTCGCTGCCGACGATCTAGTGCTCTCAACGTTTGCCGTCGACAAGATCAACTGTGAGTCGAGCTGCGGCTGGTGCTGGGGCTTGAGGCAGCGTCTATTCCTGTGTCGTGCTTTGTCGTGGATGGCTTGGATGGCTTGAAAGGGCAGCGCATGCCACAACATCCACGACATCCACAACATCCACGATGGCTTTGGACCTATATTCGCTGCTGACTGTATTGTGTGGCAACAGTGACGCCCTTTGCTCTGGCCAATGTCCAGGACAAGAGCTCTGTGCAGGTCGTTGTCGACCATCAGGTTCTCGCAACCAGCGCTCATCTGGCCTTCCGAGCATTCGCTGGCGACACTTCCATCTTCGTTGATCCCCATGGCTTCAAAGCCTTTCTGGATGCTCATGCCGGCGACTATGCCGTGCACAACATTGCAGAGCTGATTTCTGCTCCTGCTTCGGTCACGAGCACTCCCTCGACCTCATCCAAAGTCAAGAAGGAGGCTGCTGCTACTGCTGCTGCTGAAGGAGGTTAGTTGCTTTGAGTGTGGCCGGAGTTGTGTTCTGGCCTGCCGCAGCACTGGGCATTGACACATATGCTGACGCTCTTCATCTCTCATTCAACCAAGCAGAAAAGGAGGTCATGATCGGGCTTACCTACAAGAAGGACGAGGACTTCCCCAACTGGTATTCGCAGGTGCTGCTGCGAACGGAGATGATGGATTACTACGACATCTCGGGCTGCTACATCATCAGACCGTGGGCATTCAACATTTGGAAACAAATCCAACGTAAGCTGCTAGCAATCTGCTCTTGATCTGCGCTGCAATATTGGCAGTTCCATTGACTCGTTTACTCGTATATCGACGCACATTGTGATTCTGAAGAGTTCTTTGGAAGTGAGATTGAGGAGCTTGGTGTCGAAGACTGCTACTTCCCCATGTTCGTGCCTGAGAAGAACCTGATCAAGGAAAAGGACCATATCGAGGGATTCTCTCCTGAAGTCGCCTGGGTCACTCGCGCGTGAGTAATCAAATGCGTATCTACTTGATGCATAGCTTTGCGAGTCAGTTGTGTTGACAAGTATATGAATTTGGTGCATATCTATCGACTATGGCAGTGGCCAATCAGAACTCCATGAACCCATTGCTGTGCGTCCGACCTCGGAAACCGTCATGTATCCTTACTACTCAACTTGGATTCGCAGCCATCGTGATCTGCCGCTTCGTCTCAACCAGTGGTGCAACGTCGTTCGCTGGGAATTCAAGCATCCCCGTAAGCACTGACAACTCACCCAAACTAACCAAGCAGCCTCATATTGACATGTTTGTATGTGTGCCTGTGTCCATGCTTGCCGAAATCATGTATGCAGAGCCGTTCCTGCGTACCCGTGAGTTTTTGTGGCAGGAAGGCCACACAGCATTCGCGACTAAGGAGGAGGCCGATACCGAGGTCCTTCAAATTCTGGATCTCTATCGCCGCGTTTATGAAGAGCTTCTTGCTGTCCCTGTTGTCCCGGGCCGCAAGTCCGAGAAGGAGAAGTTTGCAGGTGGTCTTTACACAACAACCGTCGAGGGCTTCATCCCGACCAGTGGTCGTGCAATTCAGGGTGCAACATCGCACTGCCTTGGCCAGAACTTCTCCAAGATGTTCAAGATTGTGATGGAGAACGAGTCCCGTGAGCGTGTCAATGTGTGGCAAAACTCCTGGGGTTTGACAACCCGCACGATTGGTGTGATGGTCATGGTGCACGGCGATGACAAGGGCCTGATCCTCCCCCCGCGCGTTGCCACAATCCAGGCCATCATCATTCCTGTCGGTATCACGGCCAAGACAACGCCTGCCGAACGCAGCGTACTGTATGCCAAGGCAGATGAGCTTGTTGCCATCCTGAAGAAGGCTGGCATCCGAGCAAAGGCCGACTCGCGCGACAACTATTCGCCTGGATACAAATACAATCACTGGGAGATGCGCGTAAGCACATGATCATGCACCGTTTCTCTGTCTATTGTCATGTACTTGTATCCAACTCAATAGATCTGACATTGACTATCCAAATTCATAAAGGGCGTCCCGCTTCGTCTCGAGGTGGGTCCCAAGGACATTGCCAACAACCAGGCACGCGCAGTTCGCCGTGATACCGGTACTGCACAGCAGCTGCCACTGGCAACGTTTGCCACAGAAGTGTCGTCTCTACTGGATAACATCCAGGCAAGCATGTTTGCCAAGGCCAAGGCTGAGCGCGATGCTCACATGATTCGCCTTGAAACCTGGGACAAGTTTGTCGAGACTTTGGATAAGAAGAACACGGTACTTGCTCCGTGGTGCGAGCGCGTTGCGTGCGAGGAAGACGTCAAGGACCGCAGCGCCAGAGTGTGAGTAGATCTGGCTCTCGGATCTATATAAACGATATTGCTCGAACACAAGCTGACCCATGTGCTTTGGTTTATATTCCCGCGACCTTACAGTGCACAGGGCGATGAGCCTGTAGACGACAAGGCCCCGTCGATGGGTGCCAAGACGCTCTGCATTCCTTTTGAGCAGCCTGCTGGCGGCGTCAAGAAGGGCAGCAAGTGCTTTGCATGCGACCATCCCGCTGTGAGCTACACGCTCTGGGGTCGCTCGTATTAAGCAGCGAGCGACATGCTCTCGTCGTCATCAACACCATCATCGTACTCTTTCCCCCTGCCTCTACTACCGTCCATTCCCCTTTTGCCTGTGAGCAATCTGCCATCTCGCTCATGACAGCAGCAGTCTGTCTCGCTGCGTCCAGAATGACTTGGAATGAATGCAAACCGAATTGTTCCCACGATCAGTTGAGATTCACTCCAGATCAGATCCGACCATGAGCGACGAACAGGAAACACACTCGGCGAAAACGGGAACAGCAGACTCCAAGCGTCTTGCCCGACTGCTCAAGACACAACTTGGAAAGCAGGTACTGCCTCTCACTGAAGCCCTGTCCCGCCATCACCACCACCACCATGACCACCATGACCACCACCATCGCCGCCTTGCACTCGCTGCGCTTTGTGCGTTCTCTCGGACGCAAACAGACGCTGTCTTGAGCATGATTCGCGCACCGGATTGGCTGCAGCCAGAGTTTGGCAAACATCCACCCTCTCTGTGCTCTGGATAGTTCAAGCGAGAGCCTGCTGCTTCTGCACCGATAGCAAAGCCCTTCTTCTCTACTTTCATTCTGCCCACTCCCATTCCCTACCTGTCTCTCTCTCTCTCTCTCTCTCTCATTCGCTGCTGTTCTCACTCTCGCTGCTCAACCTTCTATCCGCCTTGTTTTGGCGACTGACTTTTGCTGATATACTGCCCCTTCCCTCCCCAAAAAACCTGCCCCTTCCGCCTTCCGCCTTCCCCAAACAAGATATCACGTCAGATTGTCAAACTCGTCACGGCAGCCAACTCGCTGGATGCACTTCTCCAAGAAGCCGACGAGGAGCTGCATGCAAAATCTCACGAATACGAAGCCGACATTGCGAAAAAGATTGACAAACAGCCATTGTTGCCCACACCGAGAAAGAGGAAGCATCCCGATGCGCCTAAACGACCTCCCTCGAGCTATGCACGGTTTGTCAAGGAGCGATTCCAGGCTGTTGCTGAGGAGAATCCAGAGATTAAAAACAAGGTTGGCGAGATTGTCCGCATTATCTCGACGGAATGGGCAAAGTTGACTGAGGATCAACGCAAGGTTTGGACGACTATCAGATGTACTTTGAATGGTTTTATGAGGATCTAGGTTGTTGAGGAGATTCAACTGATTGACTGTGCTGATCTCGATGGTTGCTTGTGTTGTGCTATGCTGCTCGCGTGGGTTAATTAGGAGTTCTCTCCATCGGAGGATGAGATGGCACAGTACAAGATTGTGATGGATGAGTTTATCAAGGAACATGGCAGGAACACAATCGATATCCTTAAGCGTCGACGAAAGTCCAAAGCTTCTGCACAGCAGCACGGTGCTAATCACGGAGAACACGATGAGGAGCTAGAGCTCGAAGAGGAAGTCGAAGAGAAGGTCGAAGACGAAGACGATGAAGATGACGATCAGCCAATTAGTGATGTCGATTCGGAAGAGAGATATGAGGCACCGCCTGCGCCACCAAAGATCAAGACAGTTTCCAAGCCTCCCTCTGGGTCATCCACCAATGCCGCTAAGCCGTCAGCAGCTGCAACCAAGATCGCCATGGCAACAGCACTCAAGAAGCAACTTGCAGAGGAAGATGAGGAGGAGGGTCACAAGGCGCAGCCCACCAAAAAGCCAAAGAAGGCGGCTGCCAATGGTAAAGCCGGATCTGCTGCTGCTGCTGCTAAAACAGCTGAAAAGCCTGAGAGTTCGGACAAGACTAAATCGGCAAAAGCAGCCAAAACAGCTGCTTCAACAGCCACTCCGGATTCTCGGACACCACCAGCGGCAAGCTCAACCCCGATTTCGAGCAAACCCAAGTTTTCTGACCTTCCGAGCGAAACACCGATTGCCAAGCCATCTAAATCTGATGCATCTCCAAGCAAGCTCGCAAAGAAACAGACCAAGAAGTGATCGACCCTGATTGGTTCGTGTCTGTTCTGCAAAAGCGAGTGTTGCCTTTCTGACCATATCTTTGATCGCTCCAAAATCCACAATCTACTCCTTCCCTTGCCTCCCCTCGTTCTTTCTTTCTGCTTTTCTCTATCTCTCTCTCTCTCTCTCCTTTGTCTGTTTGTGGGCAAATGCAACTTGGCATATCTCTGAGTGCTCGCAGACATCCCCCCAAAAAAGAATTCTATCAACCAGCAATAACAACTAAAACACAAAGTCGCTTTTCGTTTGATGAGCCTGTTTTCGCTATTTCTTTTAGGTTTCGGCAAGCATCTCGTGTCTGGATCCAAGCCGTCGTATAGCGAGAATGGAAAAGAGATCTTTTCACGAACCGCAAAAGGCAGGAGACAGACAGAGAGAGTGAGCTATCAAGAGGCGGGAACAATTCAAATGGCAGTATGGAAAAGATACGAAATAGATTCGCCATTGTGTGTTCGACGAATGGCTTCGGCAAAGACGCCAGAGATGTCAATGACTGACAGCTTAGATGAGGAGCGGCGTTTGGTCTCATCCATAGGGTAAGTATTTGTGACTACAACTTCATCAACGGCAGCGCAGGCTTCGATTTCTTGCATCGAGTTTCCAGATAGAATTCCATGTGTGCCAATGATCATGACCATTTCAGCACCGCACTTTTTCAGATGCTCGCAAGAGTCGAGGAACGAATGTGTTCCATCAACAATATCCTCCTGGAAATCAGTCATTCAAGTGGTAGGCATCCACCAACAGTCAGTTTAGGCGAAATTGGCATCGCAGTCAAGAATGCATTGCGACTGCCAAGGCGCGCTGCCGACAGATGGCATCTCACCAGCATGAAGCAGATCTTGTCCTTTACGTCTCCGACAAGCGTAAGACGCGTCTCCAAGTTGTCGCTGTCAGCAGACTGGTGATACTGTTCGCGGTGGATAAGTGCGAAATCAATCTTGAGGCGATCGGCCAGTGATGTGACGCTGTTGCATGTCATTGGCAATTAGCGTTTGGCGTTTATGTGGATAGAGTTTGGAAATACTGCAAGGACCAACCGCTTTGCGCCGCCAGCATTCTTGGAAATCACAACACATTTCGAAAGCTGAGTTTCGAAACGCTCTCTGAGGTATCTTGCAATCGCAGGCTCGGCAAGCAAGTTGTCGACTGGTTTGCTGAAAAAGCCTTGAATCAGCGAAGAGTGCAGATCCATCGTGATGATGTGGTCGACGCCAGCGACATGTAGCATGTTCGCAACGACTAAAATGGGCACCAAGTAGTACGATGGTCAAGAGAGTAGATCATTGGAATCAATGGCACAGAGTGTGCTGCATGCATATCTGCTTACGCTTTGCAGTGATGGCTGCGCGAGCCTTCTTCTTTTTGGACTGTTTGTTGTAAGGAAAATAGGGAAGCCTGCAGCATCGCGAATGAGTGAATCAGTGGGAACAGGAGTAGATTGAGCAGCGCTTCCAAGCAATCCGAGGCTTACACGGCTGTGATGCGGCGTGCGCTTGCTGTTCGGCAAGCGCTGATCATGATGAGTAATTCCATGAGATGATCGTTGATGGCTGCCGAACCCGACTGCACAATGAATACATCTGCATCGCGAACAGATACGCCAATCTCAACCGAGGTTTCTGCATTTGAGAAGCGCTTGAGGACGGCAGGCGACGCAGGGAGACCCAGACGCTCAAGCACCAGAGCGGTGAGCTCGGGATGCGACGAGCCAGTGAAGATCTTGATCTGCAAATAACGGCGATATGGGAGACGACGAACAGCGGCAGCAAGCAGAGTCAAAGTAAGCAGCTGAGCACGGCAGTTGATGGAGAGTAATGAAGAGCAGCAGGCAGACACAGCATGTCACAGGCCACAGGCCACAGGTCACAGGCAGCAGCCGCAGTTGGACTGATGGACCGTGGGTTGTGTTTGGAGCAGCAACAAGAAGCAGCGATAAGCAAGCGGCCAACAAACTTGTCGCATTTCTTGTCGGTGGAAAGTCTCGGGTCGATCGGAAAGTTGTTGAGACTCAGACTCAGATTGAGGCTGCGACTCGGGCTGCGACTGACTCTGGCTCTGGCTCTGGCTGATACTTGGCTGTGGCGTGGCGGGCAGTAGTGAAGGCGGCTGCACTGTGGTTGCTATTACTGTTGCAGTGGCGGTGGCGGTGATGAGTTCGGACGGCGGATCGGTGGTTGGCAATGCAGATGAACTGTGCTGCTCCGTGTGCTGCTCCGTGTGCTGCTCCGTGGGTGGCAGGGCAGTATCAGCAGCGTCTGGGACAGAGTCCGATGCTTCTACTGGACAGTCCGTGGATTGTGACTCGGATTGCGACTGGGACCGAGGTTCAGATTCAGCCGGTTGCTTGTGGCTGCTGTGGCTTCGATGGATGCTGTGGATGCTTTGAATGCTTGTCCAAAAGCCAAAGCTGCTGCGCTTCAAGCTCGTTCGCGCGCTGTCAAGAAGTGACGACCAAATCTTCAAGTGTTTCCACAGTCAAAGCAAAGTTGTTCAAACCGTCGCTTCTCATTCTCATTCTGATTCTCATTCTCGCTTCTCTGTGAATGCACTGCCGTCTACATCACATTGATCATCCCTCAAGTAGATCGCCTCTGTTGATGACTGTGTCTGTGTCTGTGTCTGTGTCTGTATCTCTTATTGCGATGCTGGCTAAATAAGGTCCGATCTGCACCATTTTGATACTGAGATTGTGGAACACACAGTATACCGTTCGACTTGGCATAGTTCCACATGACAAACTAGATCACAACTAGTCCAGGGCATCTTAATTGCTGCTGTTCATTGATTCCTCAAATGAGCAGCAGGCTCGCCCATCCTGCCATCAGACACAGTCCACCCAGTGGCGTGATCGGCCCTAAGATCTTGGAATAGCGTTTCTGTCGATCAAATACGAGACCATAGATCGAGAATGAGAACCCAAAGATGCCCGCAATGATGAGGCAGCCAGGAAGCGCTGCTGTAGAAGAAGCAGCGATGGCAGTCGGCACCATCTGCAGACGGAGCGAGATCCCCAAAAGTAGAATTGCATGCGCCAACTGGAAGTGGGCCGCCGTCTTGAAGTTGCCAATCATGCGTTCACCATCGGGGTGGCCTTCAAATCGTTTCTGGCGGTCGCTGGACTGTCAGCCGGATGCCATGCTCTGCCATCGAGGAGTTGTTTTGGCGAAAGTGGAAAGCCTTACTGCAAGACCATGTGCGCCGTAGGCTGAGAGCCCAACAGCGCTTGCTCCAAATAGACTTCCGGCTTTCCAGAACAGCGACGGCCACATGCTTTGATCTCTTGATCGCAAAAGAACGATCGATATCTCGCGCTCATTCGACTTCATTCATCCTTGGTCATCTTCTCTCTCTCTCTCGTCTCTCTCTCGTCTCTCGTCGGCATCACCGACAAGTCTAGCCAATAAAGATCATTGGATCGTCACACAACCTGAAGCTGGAACTTGCGCACAGGTCTCCAAGACTGCATCATCTCAATTGACAGACTACCCTCTGGATGCCGGGGAAGATCCAATGGAGGCACATCGCCGTTGCTGTCAGTTTCCGCATCGCTATTCAGAATCGACAACTGGGGTTCGATTGACTGCAGCCATCTCGATGGCTGATTTCGAATACTCTTGTCTCTACCGTGGCTCAGAAAGCGGCGCCAGATGCTGTCGTGTTCAGGACCGCGATTATGCAGAACTTGTCCCGTCTCTGCAAGTATCATGCATCTTGAATACCTAAAACCCGTGCACCACAAACCACATACAAATTACAATGAGATTCGAGATTTGAGATTCGAGGTTGATGGCTCTTATCGCTGGGTTAGTAAAAGGTCTTACCC